>CM076578.1:1897963577-1898153144 GCA_034641835.2 Pinus albicaulis
AGAGTTTTCATCCAACCATGAACTCATGTCTAGTCGGGAAACCATGTTCTTGTATTTGGTTCTTTATGTTTTGGTGTTTCCGCCCTTATCCAATTAGTATAAGAGGATAAGGGGAAAAAATATAAACTAGAAAAACTAAATCAAAGGTATCTATACACTTCTCTAAAGGAATAACCTCTCCTGCTCTCAATAATTCGACATCCCTCTTCTACCCAAAATGAATAAGTTCCCATTCACAGTCTTATAAAAAATTAAAAAATAAAGGCAAAAATAGAGAAAGGTTTCCTGCGTAGAAAGGTGAAGCAAGAAAATTCGTCGGGGTACTAACCAGGCTCACTAGAAGCATAATAGTGCTTGTATTCCTGTAGTGACTACGAAGGATAATTTTCCAGGCGTGCTGGTAGTGGAGCAACACTAGAGAGGAAAAATTATAGTCTAAAATTCTGAAACTTTTGATCTTCACTACTCTTCCCAACTCGAAAAATTGTGATAATGATGAAATAATGTTTAGTTAAACCAAGAAGGCATGATGGGGAATACTTCTATTCATGGGGTAGGTGGGGAAACAAAATTAATCTACATTATGAATCAATACTCCTCGAAGAACCAAATCCCAACACGAAAGAAATTAACCAAGATAGAGAAGTCGGAGTTCTACCAATGTGTCGCCAAGTGTTGTAGCTACTACAACACCCTCCAAAATTTTGGCCTATATCCAATTTTGGAGCCTTCCTTGATATTTTTCATCGTCAACGTCGTCAACGCAATATTTTAAACTCATTCCATGTGGTTTCTTAGAGTGTTTTTTTCCCTTTTGCAAGTTGGGAAAGTGTCTCCTTTTAGAATGATGGTTGTCACATCATGTATATTAGCCTGTTCTGGTGGTTCCAAGAGGTCATATTTGTGCAAATGAGATTTTATAACCTTATAAATATCTGTCATACTCATTTAAAAATCTTTTAGCATTGTTGAACAAGTGTCACCACGATCATCACAAAGTCTATGTTTAGTGTCGCACTTGTCATTACTAGTTGTAAAGTTGTCACATAGAGGGAAATTATTTTTTCATGTGTTATGGGTGATCTAAGTTGTTGAGTCTTAAAAATATTTTAATTCTATAGTCATATTCAAACTCCTATAATTGTTTACACTAGTCTCACTGATCCCACAGTTAGCCATTTTTAGAAAAACTTCACAACCAAGAAACCTACTTAATCTAGCCTCCCTGAGCTACGCACTATACAATGCATAGTTCATGCCTCATAAGAATGTTTCACTATGCATATTTTGTGCCCTAGTGCCAACCTTGACCTACATAATTTCTCAATCCTACATCCCGACCTGATTTAAACTACACACTTTACCATCACAAGCCTCAATCTCATTCCCTAAGCTCTTGAATTGTGCAGCTGCATAGTATCCAACCTCCCTTGTCTCTCAGAACTGTGCAGTATGCTCAGTCTGTCTACTCCCTCAATCTCTCTCACTATCTCCCGAAACTGCACAATTTTCTCCCTCGTTCCAGCCTCAACTACGCATTGTGTAGTCTCAGGGCTGAATCCTCACCCCTGGATGCTTTAACTAAAAAAATTGACATTCGCAAAGCCCCTCTTCCCAGCTTGTCACTAGTTTTGGGCTATGTCCATGGATTGGAATGCACGATCTTAGACTAGGGGGTTTTGAGATTAATTTCATTTCATCATGAGTGAATTGCAAGAACATGTATCCTATCATGTCATGGAAATATGATGAAGAATGAAAATAAGGAGGGAGGCATGCTCAAAGATAATTTTTTAAATAAATTCACAAGTCAATCATTCATGAGAAAGTGAAGGGAGGCTGGTTTGTGACCACTATCAAAGACTCAAGATCGTTGAATATTCCCTATCGCCAAGCCATGTAGAGGTGAAAAGAAGAGCATTCTTAAGAAGACATTCAACACTCAAGAGCATTAGTGGCTTGACATTGCCACATAATTAAGAAATCCATGTCAACAGTCTCAAGTCATGTCATGTCATGAGAAGTTACATGCCACATCATTTTAGATAATAATGTAACATATTTTTCATAAATTTACTGTATAATGAAATTCTAAAGGACATATGTGGAATACGAAGATTCATGTAAAGTTGACAAGTTATAGGAAGTTAAACGATCATGGGGTAGATGAAAAGTCACAATGAAGGTGATTCATCACCTCCTTATTGTTATATATACCCCCTCATTTTAATAACAAGGGACCTTTCACCTTGGATCTTCTCATAAAACATTAGAGAGATAAGCTAGTTCTTTTGAGGAGTGAGATTTGGCTCCAACACTCCACTACTAGAGCTACTGATGTTTATTGTATACATGTGTCTTCGAACTTTTATGTAATAAAAAAATCCTTCAAGGCTAGCACGTTTTTCATGCATGGATTATGAATTTTTTTAGTACATTTCTATGGATTCTTTTACTTCATGTTTGCTTTCACATGTGCTTATATAGTTGAACTATTTCAATTATTTCAGTACCTAGTTTGTTGAGAATGTGTTATAATGTTTCTTATTGTAGCACCATCCTTGTGGGTTATTCCACAGGATATTAGAAATATCCTTCTCATTTTATGGTTTTAAGTATTGTCACATCCTTTGTGGAATATTCCATTGGATGTTATATAGATCCCTCTAGTTCATGTGTGTCTCTTCTTAGTTGATACTATTACATCTCTCTTAGGGGATCAGTTTTCTCCCCTCTCTATGATAGAATAAATTTGACACATTTACAATTAAACACTCACCAAGCATACATTCTTATTTTTTGAAGGTACCGTTGCATCTCTCTCTCTATTGATGCCAGTTAGACTAGGGAAATTATTTAAGAACTAGGAAACCAGGCCTTTATACTAAATGGTACTCCTACACCAAATGGTGTGACATCTAATTGGGACTTCATATCAAGGAGAATTAGAGAACTTTTGAGGTCTAAAATGGGCCTCCTAAGAAAAATGTACAACCAAAATAAACTTTATAAGAACCAATAGGATTCAAGGTGATGATGTCAACCATGGGGGACGATTCACCATTTTTGGGCTAAAAAAGTAAAAATATTAAAAAGTAATAAAATAATAAAACTATTTTTTCAACTTGTATTTTCAACTTATCTCCCTAATGTTTTACTCAAATTTTGAGAGGGAGTACTTGTTGGATGAAAAATTTAATTCCTCATCCAATTATTACTCATGTTTCATACTTTTGATGGACCCTGCTACACGAAAAATGAGAAATACATGAAAAAATATGATTGCAACCATGTTTTTCATGTATTTCTCATTTTTTGTGTAGTCGGGTCCATCAAAAGTATGCAACAAGAGTACTCCTTTTATGAGGAATCAAATTATGCATCCATTGAGTATTCCTGCTCGAATTTTGAGTAAACCCATAGGGTGATAAGTTGAAAATATGAGTTGAAAAAGTAGTTTTTTTCTTTTTCCCTCTAAATTTTGATGATATAATATAATATTATTTTATAATTTCCCTAGGATTCCCATTTTAGACCTCAAAATTCCCATAATAATCACCTGAATGTTGGCGGGTCCAACACTGTCAACATAAACCCGACCTCCTATGATTTTATTTCCTAAACGTTTGTGACCCTTGACCTGGAAATCAGATGAAATCATTATCAGTACCTCCTCTCACTATGGTCCAAGTTTCAACTTCTTGAAACCCACCAAAGAAAATTTGTAGAAAAAATGTGATTATGACTTGTTTAAAGAATAATTTAGGAAGCCAATATTCCTCAACCAATTTTGTTAGGACCTTCGGATAACTTAACACAACACAATATAATTCAATTTAAAACAACCATATATTAAACATATGTCCACGGGGCTGCCAACTCCGCTGTGTGGATTCCAACTGTGCTTTGGCTCGTGGCTTGTTACACGTCAACAGCTTTAATTAAGGTGGATGTACATCCGACCTTTGGTTTTCGCGGCAACTGACTCACATTAAACATTCCTCCATTCGAGGCCTGGTGTATTCATTGCGCTCCGGGTTGTGTGCTCTTTCCCTGTTTGTAACTTCTTCTCTGGCGTTCTTTTCTTTGCTCTGCCAACCGACAATGTGTAGGGAGGGTTTTGGGACTTGTCACTGGTTTTCTGAATCGGGCGAGATGGTCTGTGCAAAATCGCGCATTTCCTCCAGCAATGGTAAGCTTTCTCCTGTGTATTCAACTTTTGGTTTTTCGTTTCGGTCGTCGGCTTCTATCCTATTTCATTTCTCTCTGTCAATGCTCACATTCGCGATTTCTGTGTATTTACTTTCTTCCGGTGAAAACCTTCAGGTTTCTTTTCGTTTCAAACGCCTCTAGCTATGCGCTTCTGTTCTTTGGTAAGGTTTCTATGGCTAACTTCGACCAACTGTCGATTCCTTCTACAGGCACGCCCAATCCGAGCTTTCCTTTTCGACTTGGCGGTCTACGGAGACGAACCGGTATTTTTCTCCTCCAGTTTCAAACCTCGCCACTTTTCTCCTCCATTCTAACCTTCGTTGCCCCTTTGTGAGCAGGAATCATGGCTTATCGAAACCCTGTCTTTTCTTGTTTTACCCAGCTTCTTGGTGAGTTCCACTCCGATATTTAACTCTAACTGTTTCACAGTTTTTCGTTCTTTCTTTGGCTATCAACTCCTGTTAATCTTTGCTAACTTGTTGTTGTTTTGTTTCTGTGCAGGTTCCCTTCGTCAGTTGGAACCCTGGCTCGTTCTTGCTGAACTCCGAACCCTCCGGTAGGGTTGCCTTCTCCTTCAGTCCTGTAACTGATCCTATATTCAGAGTTCTTGTCTGTTGATTATATTGTTTCGTTGCGCCTGTAGGCTGCAAGTCTTTCACAGGAATGGAAAGTCGCTATGTTTTAGATGTTCATAGGTTTCTTTGTTCGCAACTAGGTGGTTTCACTAGTTTTTCGAACCCTAACTCGGGTTATGTAATATATTCGTCCTTCCTGTTTGTTACTCTGGATGAACTCTGTTCTTTTATACATTAAGCAAGAATGCTGTTCGTAGTATTGTGAAAGAAAATTTATAATTGCTTCAGTGCGACATGGACTCACCTGGTAATTAATAGAATGCACCTTCTGGTTTTCCTGGCTGTGTCGAATGGCAAATTATTTCGTATGTTGTATGGTTGTAGACCTCGGCTCCGTTACTCTGTTCCTGTCAATACGTAATACAAGAAAAAAAAGAAGTCTATGTTTCCTTTTCACACGCTATCATACATTCGATAGATTCCAATTCTCATATGTATCATTTTTATTATCACACACACATGGCTGTTACATATCATTCGGACTGAAAATTTCACACCGTAATTTTTCAGTATAAAGAAAAATAACTAAAGTAGTCTACAGGTCTTGGCAGACAGATTATTTCTGGTTGCAAATCTTGTTTTTCAGTTTGTCTATTTTTCTCTGTTATCTTGAGGGAAGAAAATCGAACCCCTCACATGTTTGCATGGTTGTTTAAATATTACAATTGAGATTCAGTTTTCAAGATTCAGTTGAAACTGTCAACCGAATGTAGCTAACTTATTTTTCCAATTCCTTTTTCTTGTAAACAAAAAGTAAACAGCTAGCTAATTAATTAACTACAGAAAAGTTTATGTTCCTAATCTGATTGTCCTTGTGTAACTTAACAGTAAATGAAAATAACTTAAATAATAAAAAGAAACCACAGGTTCCACCACCTGTTCATAACCACATGTCAATCACCCAGACATTTAACCATTCTCTGCCTCTTCTGAGCTGGATGCTCCTGCATCAGGCTCCCGGGGTGGCAAAAATTCATGGCTCTGCTCCATGAGATCCTCGACTGAAAAACCTGCTTTCTGAATCTGTGTCGCGTCAAGCCACGAACTGTCCTCAATTGGACGGTTCTTCCACTTGACCAAATATCGCAGATATTCCTTCCTACGTGTGCATCTGGCTACCTTTGTGTCGAGAATACTCTCGATCTCAAGGGGCTGTGCCAAGGGCATCTGTCTCATCCAAGAACTTCCACCGTATTCCGTGTCCCGTGTTGAACTCACTGTTGTGTCATCTGTAGGATCAGCCACATAAGGAAATAGATCCGCCACGTTAAAGATAGGCGAGATTCCTATGCCTGGTGGCAACTGCAGTTCATATGCATTTGCAGAAAACTTGCGAATGATTTTACAGGGTCCAATCTTTTTGTATTTCAGCTTATTATATTCCCGTTTTGGAAAACGCTCCTTGCGCAAATGCGCGAGGACTTCATCCCCAACATTAAACTGAACTTCCCGTCTTCTTGAATCAGCTCGCTGCTTGTATTTTTGACTGCTGTCCTGTAGCTTCAACTTCACTTGTTCATGTAAGTCGCTCATTGCTTGGGCAAAGTCTTCCCCGTCAGCACTACGTTTTTCGAGTTTTCCCAGATCTCGTAACTCATGCACTCCGCGAGGATGCATGCCATACAAAATCTGGAAGGGACTGTAACCCGTGCTGCGATTCAGAGAATCGTTGTATGCGAACTCCGCCTGAGCAAGCACGCGGTCCCACATCCGTGAATTTTTGCCAATTAAGCTCCGCAGCAGGTTTCCCAAGCTCCTGTTCACCACTTCAGTTTGTCCATCAGTCTGTGGGTGGTAAGCGGAGCTGAACTGCAACTGCGTGTCCAACTTCTTCCACAGGGTTCGCTAAAAATGTCCGGTGAACTTTACATCCCTGTCGGAAACGACGGACTTTGGTAGCCCATGTAATCTAACAATCTCTGTGAAAAACAAGTGTGCTATGTGAGTAGCGTCACTGGTTTTCCTGCAAGGTATAAAATGTGCCATTTTCGAAAACCGATCTACCACCACCATCACTGAATCGAAACCTCGCTGGGTTTTTGGTAACCCCAAGACAAAGTCCAAGTTGACCGAATCCCATGGTCTGCTTGGGATGGGCAGTGGCATATAAAGGCCTGCATTCTGGCTGTGGCCCTTCGCTAATTGACACGTTTTGCACCTGCTCATGTACCTCTGCACGTCACGTCGCAATTTCGGCCAGAAATAAAAATGCTCAACCTGTGAAACTGTTTTGTCTACATAGAAATGTCCGGCTAGACCCCCACTATGCTTCTCCCTAACAATGTTTTCCCGCATTGAACAATCGGGAATACACAACTGTCCTCCCTTAAACAGTAATCCCTCCTGTAGATTGTAATCCAACCACGGACTACTATTCCTTAACAGGGGATTTTTACAAGCCTCATAGGCCTCCTTAAACTCTGCATCTGATTGATACAGATCTCTCAAGTGCTCAAAACCCAGCACCTGCACCATGCTCTCCTGCAAGAGTAAAACTCTTCTGCTTAACGCATCTTCCACCTTGTTGGACTGTCTGCTGATATGTTTCAACACAAAGGTGAAACTCTACATATATTCCACCCACTCTGCATGTTTGTGGTTCAACTTGTGCTGTTGCATAACATACTGCAAAGCAGAATTGTCAGAAAACAATACAAATTCATTTCCTAACAAATAGTGCCTCCAGTGCTTCAAGGCTTGAACAACCGCATAAAATTCCTTGTCGTAAGACGAATACTTCTGCCTGCTGTCATTCAATTTCTCACTGAAATAAGCTACCGGTCTGTCCTCCTGACTAAGCACTGCTCCAATGGCTGTACCGCTGGCATCACAACGAACTTAAAAAAGTTTGTTGAAATCCGGCAACCTCAAAACCGGCCTCTCAGTGATCTTTTTCTTCAAAGTTTGAAAACTGCTTTCTGCTGCTTCAGTCCAGCAAAAAGGCTGATTTGCCTTCTTAATTGTGTCCAACATAGGTGCACAGATCCCGCTAAAATTCCTGATAAACTTCCTGTAGAAGCTTGCTAAACCATGAAAACTTCGAACTTCGAACAAGCTCTTCGGAGATGGCCAGCTTACGATTGCTGCAATCTTTTCCGGATCCATATTCAATTCATTTTCTGCAATTACAAACCCCAAATAAACTAGTTCTTTCTGAAAGAAAGTACACTTTTTCAGGTTAATCAGCAGCTTGTTCTGCTGTAAACTTCTCAAGACACTCCGAACATGTCGAAAATGTTCCTCCTTCGTTCTGCTAAAAATTAGTATATCGTCTAAATAGACAATCACAAATTTCCCTATAAACTCCTTAAGTACTTCATTCATCAGTCGCATGAATGTACTGGGAGCGTTGCTTAACTCGAATGGCATCACCAGCCATTCATACAGCCCTTCATTTGTCTTGAAAGCTGTCTTCCACTCATCCCCCTCCCGGATTCGAATCTGGTGATAGCCACTCTTCAAATCAATCTTCGAAAAATAGGCTGCCCCACTCAAGCAGTCCATCATATCATCCATTCTCGGTAATGGAAACCTTTACCTAATCGTAATCTTGTTGATGGCTCTCGAATCTGTACACATCTGCCATTCACCACCTTTTTTTGGGGCTAACACCGTTGGGACTGCACAAGGGCTCATGCTCTCTCTGATCATCCCTTTATCAAGCAATTCCTGCACCTATTTCCAGATTTCCTCATGATCTTTCGGGCTCATACGATAAGCTGCTTTATTTGGTAAACTCGCCCCAGGTATAAAATCAATACAGTGACTGATGCCTCTCTTGGGAGGTAATTCGTCCGGAAGATCATCCACTACAATATCTCCAAATTCCTGTAACATCTGTTGTATCTCCTCTGGTAAATCCGAAATCTTAGTGTGCAGTACCACGGTTCTTGGTCTCCTCACAACAACAAAATTCACATCACTGTTCTCTATCTGTTTTAAGAACTCTTTTCCTCCCAGCAGTAGTGCTTTTACCCCACTGGCTTCTGCTGTACCTTCCTCTTTAATGGGTACAAGTGTATGCTTGATTCCATCTTTAACAAACTTATAACAGTTGGTTTTTCCATCATGAATTACCTTCCTGTCAAACTGCCAGGGCCTTCCTAGTAGGATATGACAGACATCCATTGGCATAACATCACAGACAATCTTGTCTTTATACCTGCCAATCTGGAACTCCACCTCGCACTGTTCATCAACCAATAGTTGATGTCCCTTCTGCAGCCACGACACTTTGTAAGGAGTGGGATGTTTCAGCTTTTTCAATCCCAGCTTCTCTACCATTTCTGTGGCCACCAGATTATCCGTACTCCCGCTGTCAACAATCAGCTTGCAGCACTTCCCATGTGACTTGCAAACTGTCCGGAACAAAGCTTTTCGTTGATCCGGGTCCACCACCTCCTTTGCTGGTTTTAACAGCACTTTATTTAGCACCAAGGCTTCACCGGTTTCTGGTGCATTCTCTACTTCCTGTGGCGGTATCTCTGCCTCCTCCGGCTGGGCAACATAGGCCCCTCTTCCACCTGTTGGTTCACCTTCAGGACATTCATACGATTTGTGCCCCCACTTGTGGCACCGATAGCACTCGACAGTCCCTCTGCCCCGACCATTTCCTCGCCCTCGCTGGGCTGGTCGTCCCCCTCTAGTGCTGTTGTCCTTTTTTGTTGTTCCTGCAGACTTGGAACCACTACCTTCTTCACTGGAACCTGTACCTCTGCCCCGGCCAAAGGTCTTTCCTTTTCCTCTGCCAGATCCACCTCCTCTTCTGGCATTCTGCTTCCTGTTTATTTTTTCTTCTACCTTCAAAGCAAACTGATATGCTTCGTCCAAAGTTCTGGGGGGAGAGAACACCAATTTCATCCAATATCTCCCCTCTCAGTCCATTCACAAACCTTGCTGTCTTCTCGGGGGTATCCTCCATATACCCTGCTCTCAGATTCAATTTGTAAAACTCTTCAGTATACTCCTTAATCGTCATTCCCCTCTGCCTCAAATTCTGTACCTGTCTGTACAGCATAATCTGATAGTCTTTCGGCAGAAATTTCTCTTTCAGCTTTGCCTCCATTCTGGCCCACTTCTTTATAGGTTGTTTGTGTAACATTTTTCTTTCTGCCTGAATGCTGTCCCACCACAAGGACACGTGTCCTTTCAACTTCGTGGCAGCGAACTTCACCTGCTTGTCCTCACTGGTTTCCTCAAATTCGAAGTATTTCTTTACTTCACTCAACCAGTCCAGCAACACGTCTGCCGACAGACTCCCATCATAAGTGGACAATTCATGTTTTGGCTTATGACTGGATAGCAAAACCGATTTCAACAACCTGAGTTCAGGTGTCACCCCTTCGAACTCATCTTCCGGTTCTGCCACATCTTCATCACTGTCATCTGCGGGGTTCCTTCTTCCCCCGGCTTCTACCGCTGCCAATCTTTCATGTAAGACCCGAATTTCTTCCCTCAGTCCGTCTTCCGCTGCTCTGCGGATGGCTCTTCCTCTCCCTCTTCCTCTCCTGCCAACCTCCATTTTATTTCTGTTCCCTGCAACTCTGCTCCGATACCAATTTGATGAAAGCCTATAAAAGGACCTTCGGATAACTTAACACAACACAAAATATAATTCAAAGTTTAAACAATGATATATTAAAAGTGTGTCCACGGAGGTTGCCAACTCCGCTGTGTGGGTTCCAACTGTGCTTGGGCTCGTGGTTTTGTTACACGTCAACAGCTTTTAATGAGGTGGATGTACATCCGACCTTTGGTTTCCGCGGCAACTGTCTCACATTAATCACTCCTCCATTCGAGGCCTGGTGTATTCATTGCGCTCCGGGTTGTGTGCTCCCTTTCTTGTTTGTAACTTCTGCTCCGGCGTTCTTTGCTTTGCTTTGTCGACCGACAATGCGGAGGGAGGGTTTTGGGACTTGTTACTGGTTTTCTGAATCGGGCGAAATTGTCTGTGCAAACTCGCGCATTTCCTCCGGCAATGGTAAGCTCTCTCCTGCGTATTCAACGATAGGTTTTTGTTTCGGTCGTTTGCTTCAATCCTATTTCATTTTTCTCTGTCAGTGTTCACATTCACGATTTCTGTGTGGTTTCTTTCTCCCTGTGACAACTCTTCAGGTTTTTTTTGTTTTTAACGCCTTTAGCTATGCGCTTCTATTCTTTAGTTGGGTTTCTCTGGCTAACTTCGACCAACTGTTGATTCCACCTACAGGCACACCCAATCCGAGCTTTTCTTTTCGGCTCTGCGAACAACGGAGACGAACAGGTATTTTCCTCCTCCAGTTTCAAACTACGCCGCTTTTCTCCTCCATTCTAACCTTCGTTGCCCCTTTGTGAGCAGGAATCATGGTTTAATGAAACCCTGGCTCTTCTCGTCTTACCCAGCTTCTCGGTGAGTTCCTCTTCGATATTCCACTCTAACTGTTTCACAGTTATTCGTTCTTCCTTTATCCAATCAACTCCTGTTAATTTGTGCTAATTTTTATTTTTTTTGTTTCTGTGCAGGTTTCCTCCGTCAGTCGGAACCCCGGCTCGTTGTGCTGAAATCCGAACCCTCCGGTAGGGTTGCCTTCTCTTTCAGTCCTGTAACTGGTCCTGTTCTCAGAGTTCTTGTCTGTTGATTATATTGTTTTCGTTTCCAGCCTGTAGGCTGCAAGTCTTCCACAGGAATGGAAAGTCACTATAGTTTAGATGGTCGTAGGTTTCATTGTTCGCAACTGGGTTGTTTTTCTAGTTTTCGAACCCTAACTTGGGTTATGTACTATGGTCGTCCTTCCTGACTGTATACTCTGGATGAACTCTGTTATTTTATATATTATGCAAGAATGTTGTTCTTAGTATTGTGAAAGAAAGTTTATAATTGCTTCAGTGTGACATGGACTCACCTGGTATTTAACAGAATGCACCTTCTGGTTTTCCTTGCTGTGTCGAATGGAAAATAACTTCGTATGTTGTATGGCTGTAGACCTCGGCTCCGTTTCTCTGTTCCTGTTAATACATAATACAAGGCAAAAGAAAGTCTCTGTTTCTTTTTACATGCTATCACACATTCGATAGGTTTCAATTCTCATTTGTATCATTTTTATTATCACACACACATGGTTGTTACATATCATTGGGCTGGAAATTTCACACCACCATTTCTCCGTATAAAGAAAAAAAATAAATAAAGTAGTCTAAAGGTCTTGGCAGACAAATCATTTCTGGTTGCAATTCTTGCTCTTTAGTTTGTCTATTTTTCTCTGTTATCTTGAGGGAAGAATCGAACCCCTCTCATGTTTGCACGGTTGTTTAAATATTACAATTGAGATTCATTTTTCAAGATTCAGTTGAAACTGTCAACCGAATGCACCTAACTTATTTTGCCAGTTCCTTTTTCTTGTAAACAAAAAGTAAACAGCTAGCTAATTAATTAACTACAGAAAAGTTTATTTTCCTAATCTGATTGTCCTTGTGTAACTTAACAGTAAATGAAAATAACTTAAATAAAAAAAAAACACAGGTTCCACCACCTGTTCATAACCACATGTCGGTCACCCAGACAGTTAACCATTCTCTGCCTCTTCTGAGCTGGATGCTCCTGCATCATATAGATAATAGAGAAACATCAAATGTCCCGCCTTACATGAAAAAATAGAAACTTTTTTCAAACCAACAAAGTTTTGCTTCTTGTACATAGTAATTGCAATGACAGTTGGATAATTGAGTATTCTCATCTCATTTTGTCCACGAATGAGGTTGACTCTAGGAGTCATTGAAATAGTAATTGTAATAGCAAAATTCTTTTTGATACATCCCAAATAATATTTACCAATCTTCTCAATTTTAGGCAGAAATATAAAATTAATCTATCTTCTTCAAGACTATTGGCAGATCCATGCAATATATCAGCATACATGGATCACTTTACACTAGAAAAGAATAACATCCAAAATCTTGCCTTGCAGAGCCATGCATGACATCAACATACATGGACACATATATAGTAAGTCATTTCTCGAGTATTCACTAAATTTTCCAATTATTTGAACATCATTCATTTATTTATTCATTTATTTATGTCTACTACTATGTTTTGCATGTGGCGTGGTTGAGATTATCCAACCACTTATTTATTTATATCTACTACTATGTTTTTCATGTGGTGTGGTTGAGATTATCCAACCACTTTATGTGGTGGGACTTCATTACATTTTTAAGATTGCATTGCTATTCAAAGAAATTATGTTGCTAGTGCTAATGTTTTAATATTGATATAGGAATTATCATATTTTCTTTTAAAAATTTGAGGAATAATTTTTTTTTTGTAAATATGGTAGGTCCATTCTATTGACTATTTTCCATTAATAAGCAGGTTACAAAAATAAAAGTTTCAACTGTAGCCTCAACCTGCCCGAAGGAAACCAGGTCTGTTGGCCATCTATAAGCATGAAATGCGTTCCAAAACTGGAAAAGTTTCATTGTTCTATGTCCTACATTAGCTAACTGTTCCAAAATATTACTTTCTAACTGCTGTCTTTTAATTATATAGCATAATCCTATAAACATTCAACATCAGTAAAGAGAAACTAAGCATCAGAACTTGAAACAGGGGCAGGGTCTTTCAGCGTAGACCCAGGCATGTCCACTTGTTGCAGTTGTTGTAATTGCTTTTCCATGCGTGCTACTTTGTCGTCCATTCGGTTCATCCTGTCTGCTGTCTGATATTGGGTGACCTTGATATGCGAAAGCTGGTCCTGCATATCTTCCAGTTTGTCCATTATTCTGGCTTCCATCTTTATTATATCCATGCTTTGCATACCCGGGGGATAGCTTTGTATGGATTTTGCTAACAGACATTTCATAGTCCAATATGTATGAATAGATTGCTGAAACAGTGAGAGGCGACCTCTGGTATTCGCTGGATCGTTGATGAAATCTAGCGCTTCTTCTTCTACTGCAATATCTTCTTGTTCTATTTGAATCTCCTTTTCCCAACCTCTAATTTCCTGTCTGGTCCTGGAAGTATTTGTTTGAACATAACTATCTAGCAGAGTTTCCATCCTTTCCTGGGTCGATTTCCATCCGCGTTTCTTCGGCTTTGATTCTTCTTTCTTTACCTGTTTTCCTTTCCCAGATTGATTGTTTGCACGACGTTTCCCCATCTTTCCTCGGTTATACAGCTGTAACATGCATAGATAATGAACTTTAGTTACAGTCCTAATCCCGTCAGCTATCCAAAATTCATTACCTGTTTGCTGGATACGATAGCGAAACACATCAGTGCCAGCGGCCCCATTCCTAATCACTGGGCTGACAATCCTCTGTCTGCCAGTGTTATGATGAAGAACAGGTTTAACCCTACTGAAAGCACTAGTCCTGGCGGTCAATTTCAAAATACAATTGGAGTTCTTCTGCATCATAGACACAGAATGGAAAAGGGTCCTATTCGCTACTACAATTGACATATGAGGCTCATTCATAGACCCAGGGGTTGAATTGGTAGACTTATACTTAATGCAGATGAGAGTAATGCGATAAACAACTTTTTTATCGTTGTTCAGAACTAAATCGCAACCGCAACCTAAGCAATTTAAGAAAGACATCCGCATGCGTGACCAGATCGACTCGACAAATGTACTGGAACTCCCGAATTTAAAGGGGATCATATAATTGACCCAATTAATTATTCTTTCAAAAAATTGGAATCCCCTTTTCTATTCTAGTTTTTCTCATTCTATATTCAGTCCTTAATTATATGCTACTTTTGAAATAATATAATATACCTATATCTAAATTTATATTGTTAAAAGTAATAGAGTGATGTTTATATGCATATTTTGAAATAACATAATACACCTATATCTATATTTATCTAGTGTTTATCTTGTTAAGAATAGTAAGGTGATGTTTATATGTATATTTTGAAATAATATAGTACAACATAGTACACCTGTATCTATATTTATCTAGTGTTTATCTTGTTAAAAATAGTAAGGTGATGTTTCTATGTATATTTTGAAATAATATAATACAACTATACCTATATTTATTTGGTGTTTATCTTGTTAAAAATAATATGGGTGATATTTATATGTATATTTTGAAATAATATAATATACTTATATCTATATTTATATGGTATTTATCTTATTAAAATAATTATAGTGATGTTTATATGTATATTTATGTGGTTAAAAATAGCATAGTAATATCTATTTATTTTAAAAAGACTTTGTATCCTTTTTTTTATCATTTCAAATACAAATTCCTTCATATCTTTTTCATCATTTCAAATACAAAAGCTAAATCTAATTTTTTTTTATCATTTTAAATACAAGACATAACTTCATATGTTTTTTTTGAAAATTAATTAAAGTCAAAAGTTAATTTTAACATTCAAATACACCAAAAGCTACAAAAAGGGGTAAAGTAAAAAATTAATTGAAATAACTTATTTTGAAATCAAATTTTCCAATTGATTATGCTTATCGTGTTCACTGGAGGGAAAACTCAAATTTAATGACGCGGATTGCTTATAACTCGAATAGATTACACAATGAATGAGTCATTTAGTCTTTATAATGCACTACCAAATATCATTTCACACTACCATACAGACATTAAATGATACATGAGTGTTCGTTTAATTCAAAGTCAAATATAAATAGTTTTATTTTGTGCAGCGCTCCATCAATTCAGCCGATAAGCTATTAGGCAGTGCAGTGTCACGTCAAATCAACAGAAACAGAAAGGTGTAAATGATCATAACATAAAAATTTCAAACACCCATGTTGATGTAAATGTAAAATTTTGCTTAAAAATCTCAAACAGACACCCATATTAATGTAAAATTTTGCTTGCTTAAAAATCTCAAACAAACACCCATATTCATGTAAAATTTTCCTTTATTGCATATAGAAGAGCCACGACTCTACAAGTAAGGGAAAGAGAGGTTTTATTTATTTATTTAGTTGGTCTCATAGACGAATGAATGAATGAATTAGATGAATGGAGTGGGCATCAAGCTGCCAAGAATTTCCTTTGGAGAAGTTGGACGAGGGAGGCATCGATCTCGAAAGCTTTGGCGAGAAGGGAGGCATCAACCGGGGGAGAGGCTCCAAACAAGGATTGGGCGACCTGCTGGGTTCCTGGATTCTGGCTGCTCAGTGCAGAGATGGCCACTGCGTTGCCATAGCCCACGTTCTGCTGGAAATGCACCAGACCTTTGGGGAACACGAACACGTCTCCCTTCTCAAGCGTTTTGCTGAACAATTTATTGGCGGTGGTGATAAAGCCGACTGAGAGAGTACCCTCCATGACCACCAAGATTTCTGTGGCCCGAGGATGAGTGTGAGAGGGATTAAGGCCGAGAGGAGCAGCGAAATCAATCCGAGCCATGGAGATTCCCAAGGTGTTTAAGCCTGGAATCTGCATTACATTGGCTGCAGTTACGTTGGATCCCAACATGTTACTGGTATCCCCTGCAATATCTAGGCTCCTGAACATACGAAACAGGTAACCATGCTTGCATCTCTACACGGGAACCCGTTCACATTAACTGCAATCATGAAATTCAAATAAACATGATCAGATTATATTATTCACATCGCATGAATTAACGAAACCACAACAACATACATATATATTCTATGATTTGCAAACACATGATCACCTCAAACTCAAGCTCAAAGTCTAATTATTACATACCTCCACTGGTGGTGTCAGCCACGCAAACGTCTTGTAAAGCATCTGCATCACCTGCACGCACAATAACAATATTATGCGCCACTAGTACTACAAGCGCTAGCGCTAGAAAGGATTTCATGGTACTGGACTGCAGCTGAGTACTTGACTGACTACTATTCTTCGATTCGATTCGAGTAGAGTAGAGTATATGCTCCCTCTCAAATCTGATCCTCAGATGAGATGATATGATATATGGAGTTTGATGAAATATGAAGAGCATTCTTCCTTTTTATAACAACAACGCCAACAACTTCAATTTGCTTGATGGACTCCGTCCACGTGTACTTGGACGCGGTTGTGTGTTTCGAAATTAAAATTCAGAAAGACGAAGTCATAGTCATCGTCATTGGCTACCCAATCCCAATCCCAATCCCGTCTTTATTGAATCTGGTTGCGTCTCTCTCTGCAACGAAGTTGTCAACACTTTCGTGTTTCGTTTCAAGAAGATTTGGTCACTCTGTCTACTCGGAACGCAAGCATTCTGTTCTTCTTTTATGTGTTAAACGGAAACAACACAAGTGTGAGCACACCTTTTCAATTTGGAAATATTTGTTTAAATATATAAACGTTGCAGTAAGTCGCCCACAATGAAATATATATATTCATTCATGGATATGATGTTTAATGTATTTATCACGTGCATGCATCTAGTGTACTAACCAATCTTCAACCTTCATTTTGCTCTTAATGAAAATTATTTCCATTGTGATGGAAAGTAGCTAAGTCAAACTTTGTTCAATAAGATGAAACAACCACTCTTTAAGAAAATTACCCTAACCCTTACTTTAAAAAACAACAAAGTCGTACAAAATGACTTTGTACTAGTGTGAGTGAGGTAAACAAATTCATTTTGTATTAGTTTGAGGCATTGTGCTTTTTATGGATATTGTGGATTGATTGATAAGAATTTTAATGGAGTCTGCCATTTTTAAATTATTTCAATGTTAAAAGATAAAATTGTTTATCTTTCTTATTAAAATTTCATTTTTTTTAAACTTATTTATAAATAAATTTTATTTAAACTTTTCATTATTTTGGAGTTAATTTAAATTTACATTTTTCTCATAAAATATGGGTGCTAGATAATAAATTTGGTTAAAACAATATCACATCAAAATCTATTCAAATGTATATTATTTTATTTTTAATACTTACAACCTAATGTATATTATTATTTTTAATAACTTCCATCATTATCAAAGGAAAAAACAAAAGAAAAGAAATTTATTCTCATGATTCATCTTTTACTCTACTGCATTATTTAAAAATGTCCTCTCCTCATGCAATGAATTTCAAAATCAAATACTTAATTAAAATAAATAGAATTAAAACAACTTCAAAGTTATAAAAAAAAAAGTTGGTTTATAAAAATCTAACCTATAATTAATAGTGATTAACAAAAAATGAATGAAATGTCGATAGCTACTTAATAATACTATATTGTATCTAAACTATAATTCATAGTGATTTACAAAAATGAATGCAATGTGGATATCTACTTGATAATACTATATAGTCAGTTATACCATGATGATGTTGATGATGATTGAATCCCACCAAGACCTATGTGGTCCATGGAACCTTTTCAAGGTAAGAGACTCCTCATAATTCTTTCACATTTATTTTATCAAAAGCATTCAAACATCACCATAGTTTTCCTCACCTAAAAGGTGAAGAAGATTGATGGACTCCCACTTATGTTGAACATTAAATCAAAGGTCAGTAGAAGATGTGCAATTTGAAAGCGAACACTTTTCTCATCTTCATCGCTCCAACATCACCATAGTTTTGCTAACTTAAAAGGTACATCACCATAGTTTAGTTAACTTAAAAGGTGAAGAAGATTCATGGAGTGATGCTTATTTTCAAAATTAAATCAAATGTCAGTAGAAAATGCGCAATTCAAGCGAACACTTTTTTCATCTTCAATTGCCTTACTGTTGCAAAGGTGACAAAACATTTCGTCCCATGGTGTTTTCAGAATCTGCCAACACCCTATCTCACTATCAAGCTTAATTATGAGAATTTGTTCCTATTTTAGCAATGTTTATTTACTTCTTAAATTAGTCAAAAAGAGAGAGATTTTTCATCACAATATTTCACTCCTTATTGTAACATCTCATAAATTGCTTGCTCACATTGTTTACGGTTTTCAAAATTGCATGGAATGGGCTACATTTTTTGTTATTTAAGATTTCCCCTCCTCCTCTTTATAAGAATATGGCCACAATGACAATGCAACAAATAGTGAATCAATGAGGGGAATTCAAAGAAGATATTTGACGTCACCTTGCATTACAATAACATGTGTCTATGTTGTAGATATTGCAATTGGTTACAAAATCTAAATGCTTCTTATTCATGGATGACTTAACCACCAATAGTTTTTCCTAAGCTCGCAAGAAGACTTCTAAAACTCTAGTGTTATTTAGTGAATATCCCAAACAATGTATTTATTAATTCAATAGTAAAATAATATATTACATCATCACATGAGTCTCATCATTGCTTCCATATATATCCAATCCAATAATAGTTTAATGTCTAAAAATAGACAATTTTTAAAATGCATAACACAGGGGTGTTACAATTTTCATAAAACCCTAAACCAAGAAAATTCTAGAAAGGTCTTGGCAATGCTAGCATGAAAACCCTAGAAAATAAATGAGAAAAATCTTTATAAGAGCATGTAATGAGTGTGAAGGAGAGAAAATAAAAGCTTATAAAATTCCATTTCACGAAAAGGCTTAGGGAAACAAGCCTACAAGGCACATAAAAATTTGCTTAAAAACCCTAAAAATTTCTCAAGGGCTTATTGTAAAGTAACATGGTAAATATGTAAGTAAAGTAAAAAATAGGATTTACATGACGAGTGACATGAATTCGTAGTCCAAACCTTGCTAAAAAAATATATGAATATGAATTATTAGTATCGATGAATATCATATAAGGGTAAACCCTTCTCCTTTTTAAAAGAGAAAAGCAAGCTAGGGTTTGAACTTGTAGAAAGGGTTTTTGGGGAATTTTACCTTCTAAATATTGTAAGGCATGGAGCCAAAGCATCGAACCCTAATATAGATGGACACCATAACTTGGAAGCCACATAAATTTTGGGTTTTACCTATAATTTTAACCAAAAAATGGAAATTAAAGGAGAACTAAGATTTAAGCAATGAAAATGCCTAAATTATAAATAATTAGCTGCAAGGAATAAATATGCATAATAATAGAAGCTAAATGAGTGCTTTTAGGGTCAATTTTCAACCTGGAGATGTAAACTTTGCCGTGGACCATAAGAAAAACCTTTGATAGAAGCGTCGAGGCCAGAGCCAACAAATAATTATTGTACTGTGCCAAATTTCAATACTAGAGGGATGAACACTAGATGAATTACTACACCAAAAATAATCTAAATCTAATTCAGTGACACTAGTGGCCATTGCATTGATTTGAGATTTACAATCAATCTCTAGGTTCATACACATAAGCTCATGTGGATATGGATAAGTTTGCAAGTCTAATATATCCTTTTCCCCATGTTATTTCAACATTATCTCTACCAAAACTACATCAAATATGTAAACATTAGCATGGTATATTTAAATATACAGATCGTAACATGAATTGCTTCAATTATTAGATCCTTGCAAACTTTCCTTGATAACGTATCTATCAAGTTTGTAGACATCTCTGTCCCGAAGAAATGAGAGTTCATTTCCAAATCTTTTGTCTGAACTGATATATGGCATTGTATTCCACATGTGAAACTTATTATGGCTTAGGATTAACTCATTACCTGAAATATGTTTATTTGAAGTGTTGGTCTAACCAACCTTTCTAATAGTCAAAGGTTTATCTTATGCTTACATTATAATATACAAATACTTCAACCGTATGTACATTGCAATACCCAAAGAAGTAGTTATGTTTAGCCTTGCTCCATATAAACTGTGTTTTCGACCTTATGGTATGATATCAATAATTTAAAGCATTACAAAGAGGGTTAATGTGTGTGTCACAAGGAGTTCGCATATATATTAGAGTATGTGAAAAAGGTCTGCAATGATTAAAATTTCCTTATTTGAGTTACATTTTTTCCTTTGTGCTTCTAAGGGTTCTAGACTCCTTGGAGTCATCCATGTCTATTCAAGATTTTTTTGAGGCCTTTCCGCCCCCAACCCATGTGAATTTGATATAGGTGGTGGTATGGTCCACCTTTGAATCTACTTAATGATGTTAGTAATCTCAACATTCTAGGTTGCTTAGGGTTCTAATCAATGTTGAATTTATTTTTGTTTTGGGTTTGAGTAACTACCCGCTTATGGCCTCACCGCCGCCCTCTACTCATTTTCTCTTGCATTGTTTTCGAAATGGGATTTACAACTAGAAGCTTTATCCCTTTAGTATTGAAGTTTGGTACAATAATTCGTTTTTGGCTCTGGCCCAAAGGCTTCTATCATAGGTTTTGCTTGTGGTCGAGGGAAATATTGATATTATTAATAATGTATTAATGATGTTATTAATATACTCCGAATGCGGATGAAAGAACAGGCACGAGTGTTAATCACATCCCACCCCTCCTGGATAACGGAAATCTCCATCATAGAGCTTCACCTGTAGTGGATCCAACTACCGTTAGCCTCACGCACGCACCCAACAGTACCATAAATGATGACAATAGGACAGGTCCTACGTCACCCCGCCCTGAACATCACTTTGCAGCCACCACCATTCATGTCCACCATGATTAGCCAGATTCGCAGCCATACCTCTCCCCCCGAGCTTGTACAGGCTCTCAATTATCGCACGCAGATACGTGTGAAGCACACTCATTTCCATCCTCACAGATCTTATCCTCGCACCTTTATAATGCTTAACCATCTGCCCCTTTCCTCACTCAGCATGTTTCCTTTTCACTTCGCTCCCCTCTCTCCGCTCTGGTTTCTCACCGACCTTAACCAGCTGCGAAGCCCCTGCCCTAGCGAGGAGTCGAGCAGTCTCCATCTTGTGAATCTACCTCCCATTTACTTCTTCCCCCTCAGCCCCTGTGTGATTCTTGGCTCCTACTATCGGCCCTATGCGATCTTGTTCCTCCTGACCTGCTCACCTCTTCCCAGATGTGCAATGGCTCCCAGACTCTGCCAATGCACTATCCGTGGTGGTCAAAGAGGGGCTCTCCCGAGACGTTATCATCGTGGAGAGGACAATCGTCTCGATTCGATTGATGGCTCCTCCTTCAGCACTTTTGCTATCCAATGTCTCGCTCCCGAGCAGTGTGCTGAATCCTCCAAGCAAGCTGTGCAGAGAGGTGGTCATGGTACGAGGAGGTCCACCTCCTCCTCTCATTCGCACTCTCCGCATCGCAATCCTATCCCTTTGAAGGCTCCAGAGAAGGATGATGAGGACACAGACATCTCGGTCATGGACTTCGATGGAAAATGGACGCGGGTTCCCGATGGCGTAGACCCGGACTCCCCCATTCTCTGCGCCCCAGTGACCACTCCCAAGCATATTTTGGCTGATAGGAAAGATGTTGTTGTGTAGGCCCCAGCCTGTCCTATCGAGGAGGAGAAACCCTACAGCAATGATGAAGATGATATGTGATGTCTGCGGTGTTGCTCAGGTTTCCTCTGGCTTTTGTCAAGTTCGCCCTCAAGGCTTTTTTGTAATCATTTTCTTCGTGCTTTTTAGATATGTCAATGCTACTGCGCATAATGTAATGCTCGTTTCTAAGTTTTTTCTCAGTTGGTTTCCTCCCACGAGGCAGCCCAGAAACAGTGTTTCAAAGGCTGGGATTGGCTAAGCGTAGCTTGCCAACCCAGCCTGTAGCATATGTAACTTTATGTTTTCGAAATTAATAGATTAGCTCAACTTACCAGAAGAAAAAAAATGATGTTATTAATACAATATTGATGTAAATACTTTTATTATTTATATTGTTAACACATACATCATTACCATCCTGGTCATCCTTATTAATTATTAGAATCGAAATATCATTTGTGTTATTTATCAATATTAAGGTTAATACTATTTATATTAATAATGCTAATGATTATATTAATAATTTCAATGTTAATAATATTAATTATAATTATGTTAATGATGTAATTATTATTATTATTATTATTATTACTACTACTCGAATGTTATTAATAATTAATATTGTTGTTGTTAATATTAATTGATATTTTCTAATAAATTTATGTTTTAATATTTGCTTTTCATTAATAAATAACATTAATGTATTGGTATAAAAAATCTATTTACTAAAAATATACACAATGTAAAACCCAATTTCTAAAATATTCTAAGTGTAAATTTTTAAAGTAAAATATAGTTTTAAAGTTTATTTGTTTAATAGTAATATCCAATTTTCTTGTAAGAGATATATTTACGCTGTAAATCGTTCTTATTTGAAAACAACCTACCTAAAGTGCCACCTGTACCATTATGTACCGTTGATTTTCATGTTAGACGATTCAAATGATTTCTACCCTTGATTGATTATTGTTATTATTCAGTTATGAAATAAAGAAAACTGTTTTACAAACTGCAAGCTTCGAGGGTTTTGTTACAAAATCGGCTGCAAGATTCGAGGTTTTGTTCGAGCAGGAGCGTTCATCTCAGCTAAGTAAAACGAATTTAAACTTCTTGGGCGAGCATTTGCTATCCTTGGGATGGGAGGTGTCTTCGATGGAGAGACTTGTTCAACCTCTGTGTGGTGTTTGCGTTCATAACGCGTCTGTAGCAAAAGACAGTAACAGTTTGGAATTCGGCTCTGAAAAACAGCTACCAAAGCTTAAATGTATGGTTTTGTTTTCGAACGCCTTGAATTTGTCTCGCACTTTTATTTCCAGATTCACCTGTGATACCGGATCTCTATGCACAAATTTGTTTTCTGTTCTTGCTTCGATATAATGTTTTCGCTAAATTTGTCTCTGTATTTGATGAATGCAACAGTCATGCAAGACCTGTCGCGGATAAAACCGTCGAAATTCTTGAAAGCTGAGGGAGCTTAAAGGTTGGATAATTCTAACTTTGTCTATTTTTCACTATTTTCAAAAGATATGTTTCAGCACAGGCCACAGCTCCACTCTTTATTTTTTATAACGAAGCGGTAAATGTTTACGATGTGCCAGCTGAGAAGGTATTAATTTGATCTGAGCAAAAAAAAGTATTCAATCAACAGAAAATTTATGTATTTTTTTCATAAAACATTTGAATCTTTAGTATTTTCTGCTTTATCTTGCTTCTGACGGTGTACTTCTGCCATTTTCTTGGCAAGCTGAAGAAATTATGAGGCTTTCCAGCGCCAAAAGCTCGAGTAACACAAGAACATCCACAATTTCCAGCAGTAAAATCGAACAGATATTGAAACCGCTGCCTTCCAAGCCTGCATCTAACTCTGTCAATGAAATTCGAGTTCAAAGACCACCAATAGGTAAGATGTCGTTGGCACATATTTTATATTCAAGATTAATGGCTAGATTGAATGCGAAAAGCTTGAAACGGGCTTTTAAGATACAAGATGGTTATTAACATACTTTATTTGTTGCAATTGCAGGCCTGGAAATAGTCAGGAAATTATCTCTGTAGCGATTTCTCCAAAAGCGAACGGAGAGGCACTTAATGATACTCTAAAACATCTAAAAAATTATTATTCCTTTCTTTAGAAGTTTGAATATTGTATTTAACAAATGATTAGGGTAAATTTAAAATACTGTATAAACAAACATATAATAACTTGACCAAGTTTTTGGTTGCGACTACAGATTCAACAGCATGGCTCCTTACACCAAGATTACGACCACGACATTACCAGCTAAAGCAGAGGAGGAATCAGACGACCAGATCACGCTCTCTTTGGCTTTTTCATCCCAAAAATTTTAAACATCCGTCAATCCTATTCACTTTTAACTGCATAATGTGACTTTCATTGTACAAATTATGGTGATCTTCATCGACAGCTTTCAATTTCTAAAAATATAAAACTACTTAACTATTAATTTACTAATAAACGTATGAAACGTGTAATTTTTTCATACACCATCGATTTAAGTAAATGGATTGGTTTTTTTACCCAAAATGCTTTATGACATAAGGTACCATATTTATATAAAATTGGAAATTGGAAACCTATTTCCTTGTATTTTTTCATATAATTTTATGGTTAAAAGAAATATCTGAAACCTGATGCAATCGTGCAGCACTCAATAACATATTATAGTATGTGTTCAATCGCTCTCTTACACTTAAGCCAAATACGTGAACGAACTAATTTAATAAAGCTTGGATATAAGTTCTTATTTTCTGGATGGTTTTCAAGTGCAAGAGAAAGATCCTGCATAAAAAGAGGCCATATTGGGTGTATGTAACACAAACAAAACTATTTATGGTTAATCTCATTGATGCACACAATTCTGCCATTTCTTAGTTAATGCTAAAGGAGAAATTATTAGTTAGAAATAATGAAATATATGTTGAATTTAAAGATGTATAGTAAGAAATAATGTTATCTTAACTTAGTTAAAACTTCATTAGTATAATTTTTTGCTTTTCCCATTTTCTAATTGATAAGTAACATGTTTGAAGTTTTGTATATGGATGGTCATACTTCCGAAATGGTCTTCTTGACTTTCCTGAATGCACTTGCTCATTTTAAGTTTTCTTGTATAGGCCTGCCATACATCTCCTTCAATACCATCCAAACCTGGCAAGTTTGCTTTCTTCCACTCTTGATCAAGTTTCCTTTCTTCCACTCTTAATGCCATATACATAAGGATTCTAGGGAGGTTGTATAATCTAAGTTATAGTTGTTTTCAAGGACTTTATAATCTTCTCCATTTCCAACCCCATAAAGGATTAGCTCCCACATTTACTCTTTCTCCATTAACAACTTCTCACAGTAGGCAATTCCGCACAAGATGGAAGGCTTGGACAATGGCCTTCCAACATATCAACAAATTATATTATGAGTATTCTTGGAAGGTCTTCCAATGAATTAGGTTCAATGTATTTTTAGAGGATAACGTAGCTTCATAGGCCCTTATTTGATATGATCCTTCATATGCATCTAGCTACCAAAGCATTCCCAAAATGATGCATATTCTTAAGCTCCAACTCGTTCACCACCTTAAAACTCAACTTCTTCATCAAGGCTTGGACAATGGATTTCCAACATATCAACAAATTATATTATGATTATTCTTGGAATTTCTTCTAATGAATTAGGTTCATTGTACTTTTAGATGATAACTTAGCTTCATAGACCCTTATTTGATATGAGCCTCCATATGCATCTAGCTACCAAAGCCTTCCCAAAATGATGCATATTCTTAAGCTCCAACTCCTTAACCACCTTAAAACTCAACTTACTCTATACTACTATTTCCTTTGTTACTGCTTTACAACGTTTCCTTTGCAACATATGGTGCAATTTCTAGTTTAAATTATAATTTAAATTAAGAGAGAATGTAAATAGTTAAGGTTTATTGATATTTATTTGTCATATATGTTGGTAAATACACTATAGTTAAGCATATTTAATAAGAAAATAATTTCATGTGTTATAATTTCATACATAGTGCCCATACCTACCTACTAGGTAGAATGGTGTATAATGGCATAAGTTGTGTCATTGGAAGAGACTCTTATTCATATGTATGTCCTATACAAATTTTGTGTTACATTTCAGAAATTGGGGAAGTTTTCATCCTCCGGTTTTAATTTGGTTGCAATAAAATTTGTTTCAGCCCTAAAAAATATTACAATTAGGCAATATTTAAGAGGAAGAAAGTAGGCCCTAAACTTACAAGTGAAAAAGTAGGTGCTAAGTAGACATATAAAAAAAATCCTCCCTTCCCCTCTCTAAACTTGGTTGTCCCAGTGCCCCCAATACTTTTCATTATCAACCTTACCGTAATAGAACAAAAAACAAAGCACTACTATTCTCTACCCTTTCCACTTTTAGTCGATCCATGTGGCAAGTAACATCCAATATTTGGATGAAAATATTAGCATGGTTTAAATATGGATTTAAAGATGCGAGGAAGCTATTGGTGAAAACCCCGTCCATTGATGTAGAGGAGACCACGAGAACAAAAAATTGTAATTAACAAAAAGGTTAATTTAGAAATGTTCAATAAGGGGACTTTTATGAGATGGGAAAAGAAATAAATTGAAAAATATGCATGTACTTAATAGAAAAATACATGACTATCCACGTTAAAGGATTATTTTCAAAATCATGTAGAGATACATTGTGCTACATCGAAAACACATGCTTCCATGTATGCCTTGGTTGTTAGCTTGACCAAGGCTTTATCATCTTCTTTATGAAGAACTAAAAGTGATTTCCCAAAGCCAAAATAGGTTGTTCCATCTCAAGTCATTATATTTTCTCTTTTAATTTGAAGTGAAAACAAAAGCCTTATGGAAGTAGACTTGTGGTATCAAATATTTAATGTGGCCATCTTGGGAAAGTAAAAAAACAACAAGGTGGTGTAGAAAATGGATATAGTAAAAAGGCTTCATTTTATCCTGAAAATGAATAACATGCAAAATTTTTATTTCCGTAGCCATGCATGATATCAACGTATACATGCACATAGATATATTAAATCATTTCCGAAGCCTTTACTAAATTTTGCAATTATTTGAACATCATTGGGTTTTTTTTGTTTCAAATACAACGTTATGCACGTGGTGTAGTTGAGATTATTGAACCACCTTTATGTGGATGCTTTACATATCCATACCTCATTAAGATCCCTTAAGATTACATTTCTATTCAAATAAATTATGCTTCTAGTGATAATGTTTTATTAGGAATTATCATTTTGTCTGTTGTCATTTAAAAAATGATAAATAATTATAATTAAAAACATGGAATATAGTGAAAGTAGATGGAAATTGAAAATGGTGGCATGGTAAATTATATTTTCAAAAAATTACAATTCTCTTTTCTATTTTAGGTTTTCGCATTCTATATCCATTCCTTAATTATATGCTACTTTTGAAATAATATAATATACCTACATCTATATTTATTTGGTGATTATCTTGTTAAAAATAATAGGGTGATGTTTATGTGTAAAAGTAGATGGAAATTAAAAATTCTCATATAATCCACGTGTTGAATTAGTTTTTCAAAAAATTACAATCCTCTTACCCGGCAATGTAGCATCTTTACTCTTTATTCAGTGAGATCGATTTCTTTCTTCACCTTGTCGTTAGATGGTTCCAAAAGTGGACCAAATCCTATTGATGTGATTAATCCGAAAGACATTTATCTACATTATGGATCACAAAAGTCTTAGATCTAACCTTACAATCCTCTTTTCTATTTTAGTTTTTCTCATTCTATGTTCATTCCCTAATTATATGCTACTTTTGAAATAATATGATGTACCTATATCTATATGTATTTGTTGTTTATCATGGGTGATGTTTATATGTATATTTTTAAATAATAATCTAATACATTTATGTTTATATAGAAGAGTCACGACTCTACACACTTGAGGGAAATAGAGGTTTAGGTTTTATTTATTTATTTCGTTGGTCCCATACATAACAGCAGACGAATGAATGAATGAATTATATGAGTGGAGTAGGCATCAAGCTGCCAAGAATTTCCTTTGGAGAAGTTGGACGAGGGAGGCATCGATCTCGAAAGCTTTGGCAAGAATGGAGGCATCAACCGGGGGAGAGGCTCCAAACAAGGATTGGGCGACCTGCTGGGTTCCTGGAAGTTGTATGCTCAGTGCAGCGATGGCCACTGCGTTGCCATAGCCCACGTTCTGCTGGAAATGCACCAGGCCTTTGGGGAACACGAACACGTCTCCCTTCTCAAGCGTTTTGCTGAACAATTTATTGGCGGTGGTGATAAAGCCGACTGAGAGAGTACCCTCCATGACCACCAAGATTTTTGTGGCCCGAGGATGAGTGTGAGGGGGATTAAGTGCTTTCAGACGAAAGGGCCGAAATCAATCCGAGCCATGTGAGATTCCCAAGGTGTTTAAGCCCGGAATCTCATTACATTACCGCAAAGATGTGGATCCCAACATGTTACCGGTATCCCCTGCAATATCTAGGCCCCCGAACATGAAGTCATTTGCGTAACCATGCTTTACCTCTACACGGAACCCGTTCACATTAACTGCAATCACGAAATTCAAATAAACATGATCAGATTATATTATTCACATCGCATGAATTAACGAAACCATGAAAACATACATATGTATTATATTATTTGCAAACACATGATCACCTCAAACTCAAAGTCTAATTATTACATACCTCCACTCGTCTTGTCAGCCACGCAGACGTTTGTAAAGGATCTGCATCACCTGCACGCAAAATAACAATATTATGCGCCACTAGTACTAAAAGCGCTTGCGCTAGAAAGGATTTCATGGTACTGGACTGCAGCTGAGTACTTGACTGACTACTATTCTTCGATTCGATTCGAGTAGGGTAGAGTATATGCTCCCTCTCAAATCTGATCCACAGATGAGATGATATGATAGATGGAGTTTGATGAAATATGAAGAGAATTCTTCCTTTTTGTAACAACAACGCCAACAACTTCAATTTGCTTGATGGACTCCGTCCAAGTGTACTTGGACGTGGTTGTGTGTTTCGAAATTAAAATTGAGAAAGACGCAGTCACAGTCATAGTCATTGTCATTGGCTACCCAATCCCGTCTGCCACATATATATGACGGTGTCCTCATTGATTCTGGTTGCGTCTCAACCAGGATTGGTTGAAGGCATATATGTTTTAGATTTAAGTCTCTCAACGTTGAAGCTGTCAACAATTTCGTGACTTGGTCAATCTGTCTACTCGTTTCAGTTTTTCACGCAGACTTGCTCACTCTCTCTAATCGTTTATGTTTTTCTTTAATTTGTTAAACAGAATAGCATGGTTAAAAATTTATTTTTCCTATTAAGATTTCAAATTTTTATTTTATCCATTTTTTAATAAAATTTACTTAATTAATTTATATAACTTAAATTAATAGTTTTCTAATCAAATATGTGTTATGCACAATAAATTTGATTTAAATTTTAGTTTTAATAACTTTCAGAAAAAAAAAAAAATTACGAATTTTTTTAACCTTCTCAATTCTATTGTATTATTTTAAAAATGGATGCATTGAAATTGAAAATTATATAGGATTAAAATAATTCGAGCTTAAGAAAATGTTTGGTTTATAAAAATATAAACTATAATTAATAATGATTAACAAAAATTAATAAAATGTAGATATCTACTTAATTATTATTATTAATTGGTGTACAAAAATTAATGCAATTGTAGATATCTACTTAATTATTATTATTAATTGGTGTATGAGACCTCCTTGTTTGACTACTAAGTCTACCAAGGCATATACTTAAGGCATACATACTCTACTTTTGAACCTGTGACCTCTTCGGAAGAAACACATGCTCTTAACCATTAGGCCCATAATGATTAACAATAATGAATGCAATGTAGAGTGGCGGATATTTTGAAAATTAAGTCAAAGGTCAGTAGAAGATGCACAATTCAAGAGAAGGAAGGTTCTTTTCATCTTCAAAGCTCAGTATAAGATGCACAATTCAAGAGAAGGAAGCTTATTTTCATCTTCAAAACTCCTATTGTTGCAAAGGTGACAAAATATTTCATCCCATGGTGTTTTCCTAAGTGACCAACACCCGATTTCACTATGAAGCTTACTAGAATTCGTTCCTATTTTACCAATTTTTATTTACTTCTTAAATTAGTCAAAAAGAGAGATACTTTTGATCACAATAATTCACTCCTTGGTCTAACATCTCATAAATTTCTTGCTCACATTGTTTATGGTTTTGAAAATTGCATGGAATGGGGGAAGTTGTTTGTTACTTTTATGATTTCCCCTCCTCGCCTGTATTAGAATAAACTCTAATTTAATGAGAGGCACAATGACAATGCAACAAATAGTGATTCATTGAGAAGGATTCCAAGAAGATATTTGATATTAGCTTGCATTACAATGACATGTGTTTATGTTGTAGATATTGCAACTGTTTATAAGATCTAAATACTTCTTATTCATGGAGGTGATTGAGTGATTATGTGAACCATCATTCAACAATGATGCATAGAAACTTGTCATTTTTACATAAGGAAGCTTTATAATCTAACACCCTCTCTTAAGACTTACACTTTATCCAAGTATATCTAACACCCTCTCATAGACATTATCCAAGTTTCCCATCATCATTGGACACCATTATCACATGAAATATCTCATAGCCCTCATAAAACAGTATAGTCTCCTATATATTATCCAAGTTTCCCAACATCATTGGACATCGTTAGCATGTGAAATTTCCCATAACCACCTCATAAAGTTGTGATGCCAAACATCCAGATCATAAATACCTTAAACGATTGGAAAACAATACTCGTGCATCTCTTAGAACCCCAATGAGGTATAGCTTCTCTAATCCACTTGCGTCCTAAACTATTAAACAATTATCTCTCTTACCCTACATCCCTCCATATCTTCAAAGTGCGGGCTCTTCAAGTTTTTATAGCTTAGGTTTTTAAATATCTATATTTGGCCAACTTTGTTCCACTTGTTTGAGTTGTTGGAGAAAATCGATCACTCTCATCAAACGAAGCTAATAACATCTCTTATCAACAACGGCATCTAAAATCCAATTCAATGACACTCGTGACCGTTGCATTGATTTTATATTTACAATCAATCTCCGTGTTCTGACACATAAGCTCATTGAAATAGTGGACATGGCTAAATTTGCATGTATATTATCTCTTTTCTCCCATGTTATCTCAAAATTATCTCTACCAAAAATACATCTTATCTGTAAACATTTCTCCTCTCACTAGCTATTCTCAACCTCCTAAAGGCTCATGAAAGGCTATCCAGATATTTCTTGCATTTTATTTTGAACTTCTAAATAGAATTCCTAACTAAGTGACCTTTAAAGTCACATAAACCGGTATCTCTTACTATGGTCTTCACTTTAAATTTACCCACTTCTATAGCTAATAGAGAAACATCAAATGGATTTTCTATAGATAATATAGAAACATCAAATGTCCCATCTTACATAAAAAATCAAAACACTTTTCTAACTAACAAAGTTATCCCTCTCTTCCGAAGAAATTGCAACAATAGTTCGTTCATTAGTTATCATCACCACATTTCGTCCAAGAATGACGCCGGCATCCTTTGTGACCCGAATCAGGGAGTCATTAAAACAGGAATTGTAATAACAACATTGTTGATGGTAGATCCCAAATAAGATTTACCTATCTTCTTCGTTTTAGGCAGAAATATAAACTCCATCTATCTCCTTCTATTTAGTCAAAAGCATTGAAAAACTTTCCTCCATGCTTAATTTCAACTGTCTAGCATGTTGCCTCAAACCCTCAACATGGAACAACGTAAAAATATGGATAACCTTTAAATTTCGTCGCCTCACTGTATGTTCTAAAAACTCTTGGGAGATGTGTCTATCACCATCCCCGCCTCTAAGCTAGCACTCCCACTTGCACTCAATCTCATCACCACAATTCAGGCACCGCTAGTACCTACACCTCGATACGGATGGACGAAGTGCCCACATGATTGGGGAGAGAATCCATAATCCACGTGGCATGAGGACAATTTTTTCACTCCAATGAGAGAGAAGGGAACTTAAGCCACCAACCGAGAATATCCCTTTCAACAGAACCATGGGATTACTTGGTGCTCGGGAAGATATTTTCATAACATTGCCTTAGGGTTCATGCTTATATGTATGCTTTTGTAGGCCATGAGACAAATTCCTTTGTGATTGGGGCGAGTTCTATCGGCCCTGTCGTTGTGTTGTCTCTGCACGCTTACCTAGAGTTACACAGAAATAATATTTTTTTTGTAGATGAAGAGTGTCTATGAATGGATGGAGGAATAGTGAGTTGCACCAGATTTTTCCTCATCAAGATCACACCTATCCCAATTTGAGAAAATGGATGTAACCTATAGTGATATATTGGAATTCATGGAGATCCCACTCACCAACTATGATCTTTACAAATAATTTGGAATATACTTTCACGTAGTGGCGGTTAAATGTCTTCCTTTGATGGGAACTAATGGGTAAGAGATAAGAACATAGTGTAGATGTATGGAGGCACAATAATAATGTAATGAAGAATAGATTAATAAGAGAAATTAGAAGAATATATTTGATGTTAACTTTAATGTGATAATATAATAGATTTCTCTTTATAGGATAGTAAATTGTTATAAAATTTAAATATTCTTTTTATTAAGAGGTGGTTAAGTGATTTCATTAACTATCATTCAACTACAATTATTGTTTAAACAACTATCATTGTTATATTAACAGTTGTAATTATATTCTAATAACCTGTACATTAAAATTAATAACCATTATGATTAGCAAACTTTTTTAGCATCATTTATATTCATTTAAAAAAGTAGCACGTCATTATAAATTAAATGGTTGATAAACTAGTATAGAAATCAATCCATGATTAAAAAAAACCATAAAAATTGACATCATTTGTAAATCTTTAAAAAACTAGCACATCCAAATAAATTAAATGGTTGATAAGCGACTATTGGCATCGATATAGAATTTTAAGAAGTCATAGAAGTTAAGTAAGTTATAACTTTATTTCAGAATTAGTCTAAGTTTGTAGTTTGCAATTGTTGAAATATTAGATTTGCATCAAGCAAAAAAATGAGATGGGATCTTGAGCGGAATAGGTGGTCGAAAATTTTCCAAATAATAGGGGAAATTGATGGCCATTTATCCGATGCTCTCACCATGAAATATATATCTAAATATGGATGTGATACCTAGAATTTTTCTTAAACGGCATCAAGAGTATGGCATGGTTTTATATATTAGGATTAAAGGCCCACTCTTGATTGGCGTATGGTGTATATCGTCATAGGACCTATCATGGGATTTGATTTGTCGGTATTCCACTTAGACATATTTTTTTAGATAGTTGTATTTATGGTGTTCATGAGGGGAAATATTATGCGAGGGTGTGTGATATATTTCTACCATATTATGTTCCATATGTGGGCGCACTTATTGGAGGATATAGTAATAATCAATTATTTTCCTTTTATGGGAGGGTTATGTGTGGTTTCCGTGTTTGAAAACGTCCTCACCTCGATGTTGTCTTGTAAATGGATGGATGGGTTTTATTATTAGATTCCACAGAGAATATCCATTCCCATTTATGTAGAAAAAAGGCAAGATTTTAAAGAGAATGGAATGGTGGAAATACTATTTTTGGAAAACTATGCCCCAAAATAGCCAATTAGCGAATATTTTCTACTTAGAGATATCCTAGTATGAAGAGAGGTTCCAATTTTGGGATGTTGGACTTCGTGTGGTATGCATGGAGTGTTAGTTGCTAAACCAATGGTTGTTGCCATATTTTCTCGCACTAATCACCTATGGCATTATCCTTCCTACTATAATGGGTACGCACTTACCATGAAAATGATTTCTTAATGCTAGTTAGAGCTCCTATGGAATAATATACATATACTTGCATTTTTATCCATATCAACATTAACAAGGGTCTTGCCCCAAACATGTCTGTGAATTGGAAAATATTTCAATGCATTAATGTCTTAGATTAAGAGAACATAGATTTTCCTTATTGAATATGTCATCTACGATTGCATGTGCAGGCTAGTTGTTTGCATGGTTGCAATCATCATCCCATGAAAAAGGAGACAAAATCAAAATGAAAATTCATGCAGCCCCAATTCAACCCCTCGCTTAAATCCTTGGCTTAGGAGATCGAAAGTGCCCAAACATCTACCTTCAACATTGTATAATAGCGTACAACTTACATAATAATAATACAGTCATAGTGGGAGGATTTTAAAGGATGTGACCCTTTTAGAAACCAATTTCTAGTGAGAGGAGCTGAAGGGTATCAACCCTTTCTATCTATATTCAAATTCTGATGGCCTCCACCCTTACTTGTTACAACATACATGCATATCTCTATTAAACCCCTTTTTCGAAGCTCGACCATTTGTTTCCTTTTTATAATAGTGTCGTAAATCTACACCTATAAGTGTAGAAAGCCCCACTGTCTTGTCGTCCTTAGGCTCCTCTTCATTCTCCTTGTGATCGTGCCTTATAATGATGTGCTCCATGATCCCGGGCTCAGTCCCTTACTTTAAATCACAAAAAAACATTCGAACTTGAAGCTTCTCGGGTTGTCCCTCTTGTATTTTCTATATCAACATTAACAAGGGTCTTGCCCCAAACATGTCTGTGAATTGGAAAATATTTCAATGCATTAATGTCTTAGATTAAGAGAATGTAGATTTTCCTTATTGAATATGTCATCTACGATTGCATGTGCAGGCTAGTTGTTTGCATGGTTGTAGTCATCATCCCATGAAAAAGAAACAACATCAAAATGAAAATTCATGTAGGCCCAATTCAGCCCTCCTTAAATCCTTGGCTTAGGAAATTGAAAGTGCTCAAACATCTACCTTCAACACTGTATAATAGCGTACCACTTACAGAATAATAATATAGTCACATTGGGAGGATTTTAGGGATGTGACCCTTTTAGAAACCAATTTCCAGTGGAAGGAGCTGAAGGGTATCAACCCTTTCTATCTATATTCAAATTCTGATGGCCTCCACCCTTACCTGTTACAACATACATGCATACCTCTATCAAATCCATTTTCGAAGCTTGGCCATTTGTTTCATTTTTTATAATAGTGTCCTAAATCTACACCTATAAGTGCAGAAAGCCCCCACTCTGTCTCGTCGTCCTTAGTCTCCTCTTCATTCTCCTTGTGATCGCGCCTTATAATGATGTGCTCCATGATCCAAGGCTCGATCCCTTACTTTAAATCACAAAAAAACATTCGAGCTTGAAGCTTCTCGGGTTGTCCCTCTTGTATTGTCTCGACGTTGATTGGTCCATTGGATTCTACGTCTACCGCTTCCCACATATGTTGTTTACAAAGGCTTGATTCCATTGATACCCAACTCACTATTAAAACAAGTCTCAAACTCTTCCCATCCAAGTTTTCCCACACTCGACTCCACATAATACTCCACACAATCTCAGCCTCCTATTGATTGGTTGGGATCGCTTGTTAGACTGGCCCCAATCAGCTCGCATATTCTCGTTAAGTGCTCCTCTTTTCCTTCTGGTATAGTGCCTATGTCTTGGCGTTGTCAAGTTCTATCTCCCGATGCTATCAAGTGATGGACTTCTGTTGGGACTTTCAAAAAAAACTAAGTGTTGGGATTCTCTTTGTGTCGAGCTTCCGCTACCACGTCTTCCTATGTACGCATCCTTTTGTTTTGATCTTGGTCCTTCTCAAATCCTCCGCTCTTCTTCTTAGAATATTGTTAACACTAATGTGATTCGGTTCTTCCTCAATCTATTAATATCACCATGCTTCCAGTGCACTACTCTAATCGCTTTAGTTGCACGACTCTACTTTGGGCATTCAATTCCTCTGTATTTTAATTTTGTTCTTAGACATTGTGCCTCCTGAGATTTAAACAACAATCCTATGGCCTCTGCATACTTTTGACAACACCTAATCTCGGTGCAATTCCACCCGAGCTTCGATTCACTCGCCATTAACTCCGTATATATTGAATTCGTCATAATACACGGAATCAACTTTGTATTATAAGAATACTTTGAGGGTGACCGTAAGCCGAGCACACGGATCAAAAAATTTGCATAAAAATATTTCCTCTATCTATATTTATCCATAAATACTTCACATGGGCCCCTTCTGTCTAGATTTACATTACGTGGCCCTTTCTTGGCATTGAAACCATACTTGGCTCCCTCAAGCCTCTTGATTCTCTCTCTTTCCCCACACACACATGATTCTATTTGAGATACATATTTATAAATAAGTATTTTGAACCATATTCTGGTTCATATCCACAAAATCCTCACCTAAAACCCCTATTCTAGGATTCCTACATCCATAAATATTCCAACAATCTAAATTCCCTCATCTCTCTCTAAATATCTTAAATATTATCGGGATCTATCTCCTAAAAGATAGATCTAGTTACAGTATTCCTCATTTTAATCAATTATCTACATTTCTCATGAGAACATATGAAAATGTAATTAGATAAATTATTGCACTCAATTATGGAACCAAATCCCTTGGTGAATGAAAATCGTTTTTCTAGTGGAAAAGTGTTTTGATTTGGAAGTAAGATGCTCCCCGCATCATAATTCCAAGGCGAGAAAAAATATCATGGTTTCCTGGCCGGTGTATGTTGATGAAGTCCTCCTGGATCAAAGATTATAGTTTGTAGATGGTCTCTTTCCTTGTTGCGATGATGTTGTTATGCTTCTTCTTGTTCTCCAGGTTTCCATATTTTGTGTTTTTTGTTTCCAACTTTCTCTCGTTGATGCGAGTTATTTTTTTCTTTGCTCCTCCTTGCTATGTATCCTCTTCCTCCTATTGTACCTAGTTCTTTTGGATGGTTTTTCCGTTAATACACACACTTCATCAATTACTACGGCAATTTCTTCCTTTGGCTACATTTCGTTGCTTATACTCCTTCCCTCCGATCTGTTGCACATCCTCTATTTTCACGAGAGTTATAAAAAATCTTATCAATTAGTTATTCATACTTATGTCGTTCAACCTTTGTAGTCCTTCCCTCACTTGTTTTTTAACACATTTCTTTTTTTTTCAGCTCTTGTCTTTGCAATCCGAATGTGAATTCGTTGGTTCTCGATTATCTATTCCAAAGAATGTTGTAGATATTTCAATTGGCTATAAAATCTAAATACTTCTCATTCATGGAGGATATTGAGTGATTATGTCGACCATCGTCTAACAATGATGCTTAATAGCTCATCATTATTACCCAAGGGAGATTTATAATCTAACACATTCTCTTAAAGAAATTACACTAATAAAAAGGGCACTTACACATTAACACAATTAAAAATAGAACCAAACATTCTCCAAAGGCTTTAGCTTCGAAACAATGTTTGGTTGGTAAGAGTCCTTCATGTTTCCCCCTATTGACCTGAACCAGTATAGTCTCATAGACGTTATCCAAATTCCCAACATCATTGAACGTCATTATCAAGTGAAATGTATCATAATCCTCATAAAATTGTACAGTGTCCTAGATATTATCGAAGTTTCCCAACATCATTGGACATCATTAGCTTGTGACGTGTCTCATAACCCCCATAAAGTTACGAAGTCTAACTTCCATATACCACATACCATAAACGACTGGACAACAATAACCATATGCGTGTCTTAGAAACCTAGTGAGGTATGACCTCCCTAATCCACTAGCGTCCTAAATTATTAAACAATTATCTATCTTCCCTTACTTCCCTCCATATCTTCAAAGTGTGGGCCCATCAAGATTTTACAATTGTAGTTTTGACATCTCTATAATCGGGCAACCATATTTCACTTGTTTGAGTTATTGGAGCCAAGTAGTGACTCTCATCAAATGATGCTAACGACTTTTCTTATCAACAAACACTTCTTAAATCCAAATAGTGAACCTAGTGACTGTTGCATTGATTTGATACTTACAATCAATCTCTAGGTTCCCGCACATAAGCTCATCGAAACAGTGGACATGGATGAAATTGCAAGTCTAATATTTCTTTTCTCCTGTGTTATGTCAACATTATCTCTGCCAAAACTAAATTTAATTTGTAAACATTCCTCCTATGACTAGTTATTTTGAGCTTCCCAAAGGCCCTTGCAAGGCTACCGAGATATTTCTTGCGTTTTCTTTTGAATTTCTAAATAAAATGGCACACTAAATGGCCATTAAAGTCACCTAAATGGGCATCTCATACTATGGACTTAAATTTAAATATACCAATTTTTATAGCTAATAGAGAAACATCAAATGGTTTCTCTATAGATAATAGAGAAACATCAAATGTCCCGCCTTACATGAAAAAATAGAAACTTTTTTCAAACCAACAAAGTTTTGCTTCTTGTACACGATAATTGCAATGACGAGTTGGATAATTGAGTATTCTCATCTCATTTTGTCCACGAATGAGGTTGACTCTAGGAGTCATTGAAATAGTAATTTTAATAGAAAAAATTCTTTTTGATACATCCCAAATAATATTTACCTATCTTCTCAATTTTAGGCGAGAAATATAAAATTAATCTATCTTCTTCAAGACTATTGGCAGATCCATGCAATATATCAGCATACATGGATCATTTTACACTAGAAAAGAATAACATCCAAAATCTTGCCTTGCGGAGCCATGCATGACATCAACATACATGGACACATATATAGTAAGTCATTTCTCGAGTATTCACTAAATTTTCCAATTATTTGAACATCATTCAGTTTATTTATTCATTTATTTATATCTACTACTATGTTTTGCATGTGGTGTGGTTGAGATTATCCAACCACTTATTTATTTATATCTACTACTATGTTTTTCATGTGGTGTGGTTGAGATTATCCAACCACTTTATGTGGTGGGACTTCATTACATTTTTAAGATTGCATTGCTATTCAAAGAAATTATGTTGCTAGTGCTAATGTTTTAATATTGATATAGGAATTATCATATTTTCTTTTAAAAATTTGAGGAATAATTATAATTGAAAACATGGAATATATTAAAAATAGGTGAAAATTTAAAGGGCTCATATAATTGACCCACTGAATTATTCTTTCAAAAAATTGGAATCCCCTTTTCTATTCTAGTTTTTCTCATTCTATATTCATTACTTAATTATATGCTACTTTTGAAATAATATAATATACCTATATCTAAATTTATATTGTTAAAAGTAATAGAGTGATGTTTATATGCATATTTTGAAATAACATAATACACCTATATCTATATTTATCTAGTGTTTATCTTGTTAAGAATAGTAAGGTGATGTTTATATGTATATTTTGAAATAATATAATACAACATAGTACACATGTATCTACATTTATCTAGTGTTTATCTTGTTAAAAATAGTAAGGTGATGTTTCTATGTATATTTTGAAATAATATAATACAACTATACCTATATTTATTTGGTGTTTATCTTGTTAAAAATAATATGGGTGATATTTATATGTATATTTTGAAATAATATAATATACTTATATCTATATTTATATGGTGTTTATCTTATTAAAAATAATAAGGTGATGTTTATATGTATATTTATGTGGTTAAAAATAGCATAGTAATATCTATTTATTTTAAAAAGACTTTGTATCCTTTTTTATCATTTCAAATACAAATTCCCTTCATATCTTTTTTTTATCATTTCAAATACAAAAGCTAAATTCGAATTTTTTTTTATCATTTTAAATACAAGATACAACTTCATATGTTTTTTTTTGAAAATTAATTAAAGTCAAAAGTTAATTTTAACATTCAAATACAAATCAAAAAGTCAGTAAAGTAAAAAATTAATTGAAAGAACCTATTTTGAAATCAAATTCCTTTCCAATTGATTATGCTTATCGTGTTCACTGGAGGGAAAACTCAAATTTAATGACGCGGATTGCTTCAACCGGTGCCTACAAATGAGCCTAACCTCTCCTTATATAGGAATGAGAGGGGGACAAACATTACTATGCACCGTTCGATTATTGACACTTGGCAGAAGATCATCGTTTTCGGGTAACACCAAGAGGTGACATCCGCACGGAGATCTGTCATACCGACAAACTAAAGTGCTAGTGCTAGTGGATACACGGTGGATACCTTACAAAGGCCCACGAGGAATCAAAACTTTACTGATTACACATTGGATACTTTTCGGACGAAGGAAAAGTCCAAGAGAAAAGCTTCGTCACTATACACCCGTGACTGGGGATCATTATTTACACAGGGAAAGCCTTTTATGAGTGGGGCTCCCGAGGACCACTTGTACTGGTTTCTACTGTAGGCTCATCAAGAATCTTTATGCCCGGATATCTTAGGTGATAGAACTCGTCATCCCAGGCCTTTGTATATATCCTTCGGACAATCATGGGCTTGTTGAGTACTATCTGATGCTTGATCTTCCTCATGACTAACCACTGGTAGTGCATCTGCATATGCATCTTTAATATAGGATTTACTAACATATTATGTTCTAAACTTGCAATTTCACCAACTGTTTTACAAGGATAGTGAGAACATTCACCAGCTGGTCCTGCAAGACAATCATTACAGAATAATCTGTAATATGACTCATAAAAGTTAGGATCCATACTATAAGGACTTGGGCCATAATGATACCACCAGTTGGATAACCATGGAATTTGTGATTCTTTTTCATTGATCCATGTAGGGGAAAACTTTAGTTTAGTGTAGTGGGTTTCTTCTGGTCCATCTTTATTAAGTAAATCCCACACAGTCTCTCATAACCTACAAAATTGTAAACAGTGTCAGGAAATATAAGCTTTGGATCATCGTGCGGCCATGAAATGAACTTGCCATGAATGTATGTGCCGATCTTTCTGACTCTGTTGATTACAAAAGATTTATAATATTCTTTGGATCTGTCACTGCCTCCATCACTAATAACGTACAGATCCCAAAAATCTTCTGAAAGTGACCTTTCAGCTTCATGTGAAGCTGCCATGCTATGTGAATACATCTTTTCATGTATCCACCGATTTCCCTTCGGGTACACTTTCCTTCCTGGAACTAAGTGCTGCAAATCAGTATGATTCTGCAATTCCCATCAAGCACTTGAGTATTACGGAGGATCTAGGTTGGCCTCCACTTCTCTGCATACACAGGCCATGGCTCATCATCCGCAATGTACCTGAGCTCCTCTCTTTTGTAGGCCTGATTCCATTCAGTTAGAATGACCATGCAATGGAGCTGAACATGTTCTTCTGGGTCATCCTCTTGTTCTTGATGCTGGATGTATTCCCTGCTTAAGAAATCTGGAATACAATTGTCAGAACCTCTAATATGTTCAACTTTAAAACTGAAATATGCAAAAAGGGCTTGCCATCGCGCAAATTTTGCATCTTCTGGGTTCTTGATTTCCTTGGTCAGTACTTTCTCCAGTGCCTTGGCATCTGTTCTCAGCAGGAAAATCTTATTAGCCAAATGTACAGAAAACTTCTTCATACAATACCAGGCTGCTTTTACCTCTTTTTCAATAGGAGCATAATTTTTCTCGGCTTTGCTCCAAACCCCAGAGACAAACAGAACAACCTGTTCTTTTTCTTTCGGATCGTCTTCTGTTGGCTTTTGCTTCAGCACACCTCCCCAACCAATGTTACTGGCATCTGTTTCAACAATCTTATAAAATTCATCATCAGCAACATATAATATGGGCAAATTTCTAACCTTAGACTTGATTTCTCTGACTGCTTGGGTGTGCTTGTCAGTCCAAGGCTTTGGGTTCTTTCTCAATCTCTGATTCAGCAGAGATCTATCAATGGCACAATCAGGGTAGAAATTGCTCACATAGTTGAGGCAACCCAAAAACCTCTGCAACTGGGTTTTGTCCATGATAACATCTGGAAACTTATCTGCAAACTCCAGTGCATGTTTTTGCAGAGCAATCTGGCCATTTTCTATTTCATGTCCTAAGAAATTAATTTTAGTCTTGCACAATTCCATTTTCTTTTTACTTAGGACAAGACCATTCCTTTTGACCAATTTCATAAAGATTTTCAAATGTCTGAAATGGTCATTCAAATTCTTTGAAAATATGAGTAGATCATCTATGTAAGCAAGCAACCATTCTGCATAAGGCTTGAAAATAGAATCCATTACCTTCTAGAATTTGGATGGTGCATGCTTCAGTCCAAAAGGCATCACGTTCCATTCATAATGTCCATGAGGGACACTGAATGCAGTCTTCCATCTGTCACCTTCTGTAATGGCAACCTGCCAGAAGCCAGATTTTAAATCAAACTTGGAAAAAACTTTAGCTCCTGAAATTCTTCTTATCAAATCGCCTTTGTGAGGGATTGGATAAGTGTCATCTGCTAATAAATTATTCAGAGGCTTATAATTAATCACTAATCTTGGAACTCCTCTGGCTTGTTTGCTTCTCTTATTCACATAGAATCCATAGCAGTTCCATGGGCTATTGGATTCTCTAATCAACTTCTTCTGTAGAAGCTGTTCAATCTCATTCTGACAATGCTGTCTATATTTGACAGACATAGGGATGCTTCTTGACTTACAAGGCTTGCCAGTATATCCCTCCTTGTAAGGCAACTCAATGCTATGCTGCTTTCTATGCTAGAAGGCATTCCGCTCTTCAGAGCAGCATGTTTCTTCAAACTCTTTCTGAATTTCAGCGATTTTCTTTTGAACATCTGGAGAGCTCAATTGTTCTTCAACTCTGATAGTCTCCTTGTGGTCTTTGAGCTCAACCAGGCTTTTTTCAACTTCCTGAAGTTTCTTTTCTTTTTCTTTTATTACCTGCACCATGGGTGAGATTCTATTTCTGGAAACATATGGTAATTCAAATCTTTTACCAGAAACAGTAATAAAAATTCCTGCAAATCCATCAGGAAATCTAAATGACCCATGTGGTTCTACTGCTGCTAAAAACACATTACCCAAAATACAATCAACAGGAATGTCTGAGACTGCTAAGGATAATTTTACACATTTGGAATCAAAGCAGACAGTGGCTGTAGAAACTCCAAACATTAATTGCTTCATTCCTAATCCCTGAACTTCTTTTTCTGTTGTAGTCCAATATCTTGAAGGGATTGTGTGCTTAGATATAAGGTTAAGATCTGAACTAGAATCAATTAAAGCAATAACCTTATAAATATTTCCAGCAACACAGAGATTTACCAGAATATGGTGTTGCTGATACTGAACTGCAAAGACTTGCATGTCCCCAATTTCACTGAAGCCTGATGAAACAAATTTTCCTGATGCAGTTTGTACTTCAGTGTGTGGCTGAGTGTGCTGGATATAATTTGTCGGCTGTTTCGACAAAACTGCTGTCAGCTGCTGTGCATTCTGTGCTTTTAAGACAACAAGTTCATTCTTGATGTTGCGCACCTCAGTTTTCAAATCATGTATCTCCTTGCTCACCTCCACCAAAGTGAGTCCACGAGCTTTGTTATGTTGTTGGAGATACGTCTTTGTATTGCGCTCATAAGAAGCTTCTACAAAATTGGGCTTCTTAGAGGAACTGGAAGAATGGGAAGAACCAGGGAGATTCTTCATGTAGGAAAAAAGGAGAGCATTTTTCAAATCTCCTTCGTCCATGGCTCGAATCTGGGCAAAAACTTTGAGATCATCATCAGTTTGGGCCATGAGAACATGAGGTGGATCTTCCACAGCTGAGGAATAAGAAGACTCAGAATCAGACTCAGAAGAATCACATTTACAGGCATCTGGGTCTGAGCATTGGCAATACATATTGACTTGCTCTTCGGAAGAGGAAGAAGAGTAGTCAGCAGAAGAAGAACTATCATCTATGGCATGTTGCTGTATGGACAAATGACGACCTGGATAGGATGGACAATCAGAAATCCTATGAGAAGTGGATTTACAATAGGCACAGGCGTCGGGGTCTTGTTTGACAGTGGTCTGAGACGTAGAAGGCTGTTTATTCTTGGCATACTTTGCAGACTTTTTTCCTAGACCTCTTTTAGATTCTAAGGCAGTAGGACACATATTGGAAGTATGTCCCTTTTGACCACATAACCAGCATTCAACATCTTGCATTTTGGCCACCTTTGCATCTCTTGGCCGAATATCATGGGGTTGGTAATAATGGGTATTAGGCCTCCATCTGGATGGGCGCCTGGGAGCCTTAGATCTTTTGTGCTCCTTAGGTCTGCGAAGCTCTCTTCTCTTAGCAGAGCTTAATCTGTAAGTGGACTTACTTCTTTTGTAAGCCTTCTTTGCTTGTCTCCTGTGCTTTCTTCTGTGCACAAGGGGATCATCCACTGTAATGCCATATTTACTGCAAAAAGATTTAGTACCAGGAAGTCTGTTCAATTTATCAATAGACTTCTGCATTTTTGACCTGGTACACAAAGAAATCAAAACTTTTGTTATGATGCCATAAAAATCTCCCCACACATAAGTCTCCATTGGTAATGGGAAGGCATCTTCCATTTTCAAAATGTCTACTAGCTTTGAAGGCAGGGCTGCTAGGTAGACTTGCTTCCACAATAAATTCTTGGGATCCTTTACCAAGAATATTCTTTGAATCCAATCTCTATGGAAGTCTTCAAATTGATTGATGTTGTTGCATTTTAGATTCATCAAAATCATCTCATCTTTATCTGAAGCAACATATTCCAATCCACAAAAATGTTCTTGGATCAATGCTGTGAGAGCACCGATCATATTGGTCTGTGCAGTACCATCAGGGTTAAACATGATGTCACCCTGTTCATCCTTCAGAATCTCTTTCTCCATTCTGTCAATCAACGCAGGAGAAGATTCTAGTTCCCACCATCTAGCCAGTGTGCCAGTGAAACACTGCATGATTGTTTTGCAGGCTTCGATCTCACTCTTTCCTTCTACACACATCAATTTATACTCAATGATCATTTGATCCAGTATTTGCCTGATCTGATGTGCAGACATGTTATCAATGTTCCACTCCTTATGGCTCCCTTCATGGAACGTTTCTCTTGGTGGAATCTTTCCTGCACCAGAAAGGTCAGGAGGAGCATGTCTGGTAAATTGTGGCTCTAAGGGCTCATAGATAGGAAAGACATGTTTTTCAAACTCTGAGTCTTTCATGACTTCAGCAATTGTAATTTTCTCAGATCTTTCTTCAACTGGCTGTGACTCAGGTTTTGACTCTGACACAGGGGTAAGAGACAACTGAGGGACTACTCTTGGCATGAGATGAGGAAACCTAGAGACATGAGGAATTGACTCAGGTTTAGGGATCTCATGAGGCACGACACTTTTTCCCTTACCAGCAATAAATGACATCGGAATGGGTTTGTTGGCCTTCTTGACATTTAATCCTTCAAACTTTTCAGACAGTTTATAAACAGACTGTCTGGTGGCAATGGAATGATCTATGACACAATTTTCAATTTCATCAAATTTAATAGAAGAATTTTCTGAAATATTCCTAACTACTTGAAGATCACACTGTACAGAATTTAAGACTCTATGTACATCATTTACAGAGACTTGAACTGAATCAATCTGGTCCTTAACCAGGGCAGTTTTTGCAACATTCTTCTCTAACCCTGTGAGTGCAGTATTGGTCCAATTTATCTGCTCACTCACCTTCTGAACTCTTCCTTCAGACCCCATCAAAGAATTGTCATGCTGGACCAGAGGACTAGCATGTGCTGTGTTAGATCCTTCTCCTAACACAATACTTCTGAAAGGAGGATAAGTAGTGGAGGTCTCGATCTTACTGCCATCAGTTGCAGTCCATGAATGTGAAGAAGATGTAGTAGTATCAGCCATTAATACTACATCATTCTCCATCCTTTTCTTCCAGGCATAGAATGATATCCATACCTGCTTATCTTTCATATATTCCTTCCACTCTGCTGCAAGCTTCATCTTCTCTTCCTTGGGATAGGCTTTGGCAAAAGCATCAGCCTGAGGATGTGTAAACAAATCCCAATTGATCATTTGTTTCATCCATTCTGCTGGGATTCCAGATCTAGGACATCCATCCATGAGAGTGTAGAACTTATGGATTTCAGGTACAGAGGGCTTTTTACAACCTGGGGGTAGATCTCGGTATCTACATTCTGGTATCAGCTTATTGGCCTGCTCAATATATCCCAACCCATATCTAGGACTCTTGGGTGGTCTCTGGTTTATCAACAACTCAGTCAATCTGGGATCTTCTTCTTCAAGGGAAGGAAGAAGATGCATCATCAAAACACGTGGGTGCTCATCTTCATGAGGGAAAGGGATGTCAGAGCACTTAGGGTTTGGACAGGGATTGACAGAAGTACTAGGCAGAGCTTCAGCAGTCCTGGGGTTATGATTTCTGTGTAAAACAGCATAGGCCAAACTTTGTAAGTTGACACTTTGGTGACACTGAGGACATTCAATTTTAACTGGCTGGAAATTTACAAACTGTGCAAATTCAAAAAGAGCTACGTGAAGACAATTTGAAACTACAGAACTACAACCCGTATCTGTACAATCGGGTGAAATGTAACGAGGCGAATTTTTACATTCAGCTTCAATTCTTCTGCGATCTATGGTAGATCTTCTGGGGAAAGACAAAGTAGCAGAAGACTGATCTTCAGTAATGTTGGCAGTGGTTATTTTCTGGACAGACAGAGGTCTGGGGTTTGGAACAGTCCAGTGTTGGGGAAATTGCAGATCCTCCCACTTGATAGCTTGATGTTCTATCTTATGATTCTTTGGATCTGTAAGGACAACCACACTAGTCTTTGACTCTCTGCTGGGTGCATGGAGTACGGCAGGAAACATTGTGGATGTGTGGCGGAAACAGCCACGAAACTGAACTGCGATATTCCTTCTTTTTCTTCTCATGTCAAATCCACTGGTTTGGATTTGAAGCTAGAGAATATCGGCCAATGTTTCATCAAAGACAGACACTGAGAAATTTGGGTAACAGTCAAACCAGACTGGCCCATTTGATAGTGGAGCCACTATCCCTCCAATTAATGAATCAGTGTATTTATTATGTGTTAAATCACGGACTGTGGCCAACACATAAGCATCGACTCCAGGGTGTACCAACGCATGAATGCCAACTCTTAAACAACCTAAATGTAAAAACTGGGTTCCCAACTTTTTGGCTTCGGCTTGAAGTTCTTTGGGATTCAAAATAGGGATCAACTGGACACGATCACTATTTTCCTCGATGCTTGACACAGTCTCCTTAATAGTTATTCTAGTGGCAGCCTTTAGGTGCCAGACTTGCATATCGTTATATACTTCAGAAGGTTTAATGTTTGGGAGTACCCATCTCGCTTGGGGCTCAACCTCTTCATACAGGTGATCAGACTCATTGATCACAGGACTACTACTAGACGCAAATAAATCTCTGAGCGGGTTTTGCTCTGCTCGATCTTGTTCTTCGAGCTCTCGGAAAGATACAGACTTAGACATTGAAGAATCCATTTGCTCAAGACAAGAGAGAAAGAAAGACTTTTAAGTGTTACTCAAGATCCTGAACCAGGCGACAGCGTCTATTACACAATGAATGAGTCATTTAGTCTTTATAATGCACTACCAAATATCATTTCACACTACAAAACAGACATCAGTACGGATTATAATAACAAGGAAATTTCACACTACCAAACATACATTAAATGATATGAGTGTTCGTTTAATTCAAAGTCAAATATAAATACTTTTATTTTGTGCAGGGCTCCATCAATTCAGCCGATAAGCTATTAGGCAGTGCAGTGCCATGTCAATTCAACAGAAACAGAAAGGTGCAAATGATCATAACATAAAAATTTCAAAAACCCATGTTGATGTAAATGTAAAATTTTGCCTAAAAATCCCATATTAATGTAAAATTTTGCTTGCTTAAAAATCTCAAACAAACACCCATATTGATGTAAAATTTTCCTTTAAAGTACATAGAGAGGAGTAAATCAGAATCAGAATGACCGCACCTATCCTTGCCCTAGGCAAGGATGAGCCTCTCATACATGAAAATGATCGCAACAAGGACGCCCTAGCCGTCGTGAAGACCGAAGATGAACTCAATCCTTCAAGGCTGGAATGGGCTCGATCTCAAGCCGTTGAACCCTCACAATGAAACGTTGTCTCATGGTTGTGACAACATAGGAATGGGTGGAAGCACAAGCCCTCAACCCCTCCGCATGCATTTAACCGGGCCATGTATCATCGGGAAACGCCGTCAAGCCCTCTCACACAATAGCCATTGCCGATTCGCGGGCTCCACCCGAGGGATCTCAAGCCTCCAATCAAATCTCAAGGCCCTTTCCTTCCCGACCGCGTCCTCATATACCAGATCTATCAAGAAACCTTCGTATCTATGCTAGATTCGGAACTATCTCCTCGATCTACAAATTTCTAGGGCTAGATCTCGGTGTTATCCCTTCCGGACTGACTAGATCTATCAATATCTCCTCAGATCTGTCACTCCTCAAGCCGGATCTAGGGCTAAACCTCCAGATCTGCAACATACAAGACTAGATCTGCAACATACAAGACTAGATCTGCAAGATCTATCCTTCCCAAAGCTGGATCTAACAATAAGCCTTCAGGTCTGCAACCCTTACCTTCAGAAATGGACAGCGTCCTCACTCTAGGGCTAGACAGCGTCCTTCTGCCTCCCTAAACAGCGTTTTCTCTGCTAGACCAGAACTGCGTCCTCCTTGGACAGCGTCCTTCCTCTCCTGAAAGGATTAGCGTCCTCTCTCCAGATGAGACAGCGTCCTTCTCCTTCAAGAATCAGCGTCCTTCCTTCTCTTGCTCTGCGCAGCCACAAGAGGGCTTCCTCCTCCTCAGATATGCTTCAGAAACTGCTGCTGCTGCTACTGGAACTGAAAAGTATACTCAGGACAAACCTTACTAGGGCGGGCACTCGAAGTCCCCCGAAGCTAAGGGTGAAACCAGAAAAACCTTACCAGGGCAGGCACTCGAAGTCCCCCGAGGATAAGGGTGAGATCTCCGACCGGAGACACTCGTGCACTAAACAGTGCTGCAGACCGACTAAACAACCGGCGTGCTGAAGCAGACAAAAGTCTAGCTCTCAATATCAATATCAAAATATGCATGCTCCAAATGAGGTGAGAACCTCTCCTTTATAATGCCAAACTCCCTCCAAAACTTAACTCTCCTTTGACCTGCGCAGTTTACCTTGGGTCAGCCTGATGCCTCCCCCATCATACTCATGTGGACCCCCAAGGCCCCCTCTCTTAAGTTACAACGTCAATCTACTAGGAAAAGAACACTTTATTATAAAGTGAGGTGACTAAAGTGAGGTGACCCTTCTTATTTCTCACTTTATTTATTATGTCTAGCTAAAGCGGCAAAATAAAGCAAAAATGAAATATTCCAATTAGCAAGGCTAATTGGGAATATTACAGTCTCCCCCGGCAAAACGTTGCTTGTCCTCAAGCAACTGAAGTGATGGATGCTGTAAAGTCTGCTCCTCTCCCCCGTGGCATCCTCATCCGGCAAAAATGTCTTGTTCTCAAGCAACGCTGGAACAAGCCTACTCTCTAGCTGATGCTCCCTGCCGATACTGCAAAATGTGCCTGGGTCCCACTGAAACCTCCCTGTCTCCTGCATCACCCTGATATGAAGGGATATCTCAACGCCAGGATCCCAAACTGGCCTCTCATGGTACCAGCCAATCAATAGTCCTCCCGGATCCCATCGCCACTGTGGCCAATAATCGTACAAGTCCCGTGACTCGAACTGCTCACTGCCTCTGGCTATGACTAGAGACCATGACCGCTGCTGTTCTGCATCTATGACTGTGTATGCTGGCCCATCAACTGTGAACCAACTCGTCGCCTCTCTCCAATCAAGGCATGAAGTGAGGAACATCTCTCTCATGTGGATCCTCCATCCCCAAGCAATCATCCAAACCAAATGAGCCACCTCCTGACAAGGCAACTCCTGAAAATCTCCGTCCACCTCAAGCTCTGGTAATGAAGGTGGGCTGAAAGTCTGATCTTGGGCTGCAAAATCATTGCCCTTCAATGGCAAAGTGAAGAACAATCCTCCATAGAAGGCTCCTCCATCAATGAAGAACAAGCTGGCCCAAAACAAACCATAGTGCAGTCTCATCCACGGCAACCTCAGAAAATCACATGGCAAGCAATGTACAAGATCCAACACATCTACTAATGGATAGCAAATGGCGGAATATGACAGCAACATAGGTCCAAACACTTGCCCATGGCTGTACAATGGATGAATATCGATCTCATGGCCCACATCAAAAGAGAACGCATATAAAGTAGTGGTGGCCATGCCTCCTCCCATGCTCCCATCAGAACATGTAGTGCAGAAGTTGTGAGAATTATTCCCACTCACGGACACATCCAGCTCATGTGTCTCCCTCATAATCAAGCCTCCCATACAAATCTGATATATATCAGCAAATGAAGACATGATCAGCAGCAAAATGAAGGAAATGCCAAAGGTCTCCTGTGGTGCAAGAAGGTACCAACAGCTTCCCAAACAAGTACAGCGCAGTTTTACAAGTTGCTGCTTGATAAGAGTACAAGGCAAAATGTTTATGTTACCCATGCATGTCTTCATATGATACCTGGTATAGTGCTGCAAATGAACATACATGTGATGATAAAACATTTGCCCAAGGCCACAAAAGAGATGGCTACCTCCATCATGTAGATTGGCCCAATACAACTCATGGAGCAATGTGACAAGCTTGCCCTCTTGTGAAGCAATGCATTGCATAAGAATGGTAAGAGGGTGCCAATCAATGAATGTATAAACAAATCCCTCACCATATGTTGGAAGTAAGATGGTACATGGGTCCATGAATGAGTCCTCCATAAAGTGTTGACCTGCTATGAAGAAGACTGAACCATGTGCTGCAAGAAGATAATCCTCCTTATGCTTGGAAACCCAAGTCAAGAAGGATATGCCATAGATGTCTCTATCATCATTACTTCTTGTAAGTGCAATAAATATGAAGTGAGCCTGGGACCTATGGGTTATAGATCCACCATATCTCTGCTGCGCACACTTCATCCATAATGTTCTGCTCCAAGGTGACAACGCTGTGGGCTCATGCAAACGAGTTCCTGTCAGTACAAGACTCTGTTCTTTGACATGCTCCTTGTCAAAGATTCCTCTAATAATGCTGTAATAAATATGGAATACCTCCCAAGAGGGAAGTGCTTCCCCATCAAAGACCATGGAGATAGTGCCATCTCCTCCTCCTGCAACGTCATACAAAGTGTGAGAGCAAATCTGCCCTTGCTCTCCCAAGAACAAACCAAGCAACAAGATATTGTGTTGCCTCTCCATACCTCCATCAAACAACTCATGTGATGAAGACACAATGAATGATATGAGTAACACATCAACACCATGCATCCATACTCTATGCTGCTCAATGATGCAAGTATCCATCCATCTTTTCCCCATCCTCCTACTCTTAGGAAGAGTGTTTTCCAAGTGATGGCCAAACTCTTTCAAGAGTAACCAGCGCAGCCAAGCCTCCTGCTGCCTGGTATCACCGATCTACAAGTAGCCTCCTAGCTTCTTGCTCATCATCCCCATCCACTCGATCACTTGTGGATGCCTCCTTCTCCTCATCCTGGTACTCCTCCCATGAGGGCTACCATCCTGCCAAATCAAATTTCTGATTTTGCACTTTGTGGGAATCTGAATTATAAACTTCTCAAGAATCAATGAGACCCTATCAAGAATCAAATAGGTGGTAGGCAAAAACCTCCCATCATGATGTGTATGGCTCAAGGGATGTCCAACACAAGCATGAGAGATTTTATCCATCCGAAGATGTCCTCCATCTTCTATCTGCTCTTGTGAGAAGGGAACCAAATCATTGTGTTCCATAGCCCGCTCCATCGAGTACCAACTCAAAATCTCTCTCCATCCAATCTCAACATATGGATGCTGTACCCTATACAACTCTGATCGTCTCATACCGCTATCCAAGTCAACATATGAGATCTGACTAGGTGGCTCTGCCTCTCTCTCTCCAACGGAAAGAGATGACTCAACAGCACCGCCAGTCCCATCCATGCATACCTGAAGGGGAATGATCTGATGCTCCAATGTGCCCTCTGGTTGTACCATCAGGGAATCCAGCTGTTCCCCAATGTGGACCAACTTGGCCGCTGACTTGGCACAAGTCGCTCTCATACCCTCCAGCTCCTGGTCCTGCAACAAAATGGTCTCCCGTACCAACGCGGCCTTCTCCCTTAAAACTCGAAAGTCCGTCTGAAGCCGATGATACTGCTGTCTGCGACCATCATCCAACATCTTTGTACCTGCCGTTACCTCATCGGGGGTGGATACATCTCCTGACACCTCACCCATCTGTTGTGTGCTGCTACCATCCGAAGACTCGGACACGGCTCCAGTCATCACCTCCCTGGATGGCTCTACCGGGGTAGGCTCTATCTCCTCCACTACGATATCAACCGGCACGGTCAAGGAGGGCTCTAATGAACCTGAAGGGGAACGATCTGATGCTGCAATGTGCCCTCAGGTTGTACCATCAGGGAATCCACTGTTTCAATGTATACCAACTTGGCCGACTCTGCGGCCAAGTCGCTCTCATACCTCCAGCTCTCTCGGTCTCAAGAACAAATGGTCTCGACTAACGCGGCTCTCAAAACTCGAAAGTCTCATCAAGCCGATGACATCGTCAAGCCCCACCATCATCCAACATCTTTGCACCGCCACATTTCGTCCCGGTGTGATACATCTCCCCACACCTCTCACCCGCTCGTTGTGTGTCGGCTACCATCCGAAGACCCTGGACATGCTTCCGCTCATCACCCTCACCGGATGGCTTCACGTGGGTAGGCTCTATCTTCCTCCACTACGATATCAAATCCCAAGACTTGGCCATGAGGGTTCAATGATGGGGAGTCCTGTGTCACACTCGGTGTATCCTCGAACTCCCTGCAATCCTGTGTGTCCTCATCCTCCAAGTGCGAGGTAACCATTTTAATGGTTTTCCTCTCCGATACTCGGTCAAGCGGGAAAGAGGTATCCAACTTGTCCACCCAAGCTCTTCCTGAGCGCCTGGATGACCTGTCAAATGTCGGTAAATGGAATCTGCTCGCTGCACGGTGACTATCACGGTGGGAGCCACGTCCCTTGTGTCGCTCCTGCTCATAAGTCTTGCCGCCACATCTGAACTGGATATATTGATTGAAAGGGAGAGCATCCATGAATTCCTGTCCCATGCTCCGCCAATCCGCAAACAGAGTCGCATGTTGAGCTAGATTCACCTCTCCTGGTTCCGTTCGCTCCTCTTCCTCTACCGGGAAGGTAGGCATGGTAGGTCGCGTGTCCATGGAATCGACCTTCTGCGCTGTCACAATGGGAATAGCATCCGGTATGTAACTAGACGCTCCCGATCCTTCCCCCACCTGAAAGACCCTAGGGGGTTCTTTCTGCTTCCCCTCTGCAACCTTCTTGGTTACCTCCTGCATGAATGCATCCATCTTTGCATCCATCTTCTCAGTCAACTTCTCCGTCCACTTTGCCAATATGGCCTCCATTGGATTCCTCCGTTCTGTCTCCTTAAATCTCCTCTTATCCACATCACCTGCCATCAGCTCCTTCTGCTATATGTCTACAGGCTCCTCAGAAACTGCACGGTTGCTGCAAAACCATACTGTGGCTTAACTTCAACCTCTGATTTATCCACTGAAAACTATTCAGAAAATTCCAGGAATTTGGGAAAGTGATCCTCGCCCAAAACCCAGAAAAACCCAGAAAACGTTTTTCCTAATTCCCAACTTCGAAATTTGACCCTTTTTATTTTGGCCCTTTTTCCAACTGCGTTTCTGGAATTGCAACAGCTATTGCTCTGTATGATCTCCTTTCTGATGTCATAGACCACAGGCTGAGCCAGAATTATGCTCTGATACCACTGTAATATCCCCAAAGGGGAAATAACCAGTAATGAACAGAAATATGCCAGACAGATATAGAAAATACAATACTGAACCAGATCACTGAATCATGACACATGTAATACCAGAAACTGAGCCATTTATTAATCAGAAAGTACATAGAGAGGAGTAAATCAGAATCAGTGCACCTATCCTTGCCCTAGGCAAGTGATGAGCCTCTCATACAAGAAAAATGGCTGCAACAGGGACAACGTCCTAGCTGCTGTGAAGACTGAAGATGAACTGCGCTGGTACTGGGGCTGATCTCAAGCTGCAAACCCTCCCAAATGGAAAACCCTGTCTCTGCTAGTGACAGCGCAGAAACAGGTGAAGCACAAGCCCCTCAACCCTCCAAACAGATGAACCAGCTACAGAATACTGGAAAACGCTGTTGAGCTCCTCTCACAATAGTCTGCTCCTCAGATCTGCGTCCCACCTGATGGATCTGAAACCTCCAATCAAATCTGCGACCTTCCCTTCCTGATCTGCGTCCTCCAATACCAGATCTGCTGCCAAACCCTCAGATCTATGCTAGATCTGGAACTATCTCCTCAGATCTACAGCCTCTAGGGCTAGATCTGGTGTTATCCTTTCAGATCTGGACTAGATCTATCAATATCTCCTCAGATCTGTCACTCCTCAAGCTGGATCTAGTGCTAAACCCCCAGATCTGCAACATACAAGACTAGATCTGCAACATACAAGACTAGATCTGCAAGATCTATCCTTCCCAAAGCTGGATCTAACAATAAGTCGTCAGATCTGCAACCCTTACCTTCAGAAATGGACAGCGTCCTCACTCTAGGGCTAGACAGCGTCCTTCTGCCTCCCTAAACAGCGTTTTCTCTGCCAAACCAGAACTGCGTCCTCCTTGGACAGCGTCCTTCCTCTCCTGAAAGGATCAGCGTCCTCTTTCCAGATGAGACAGCGTCCTTCTCCTTCAAGAATCAGCGTCCTTTCTTCTCTTGCTCTGCGCAGCCACAAGAGGGCTTTCTCCTCCTCAGATATGCTTCAGAAACTGCTGCTGCTGCTACTGGAACTGAAAAGTATACTCAGGACAAACCTTACTAGGGCGGGCACTCGAAGTCCCCCGAAGCTAAGGGTGAAACCAGAAAAACCTTACCAGGGCAGGCCCTCGAAGTCCCCCGAGGCTAAGGGTGAGATCTCCGACCGGAGACACTCGTGCACTAAACAGTGCTGCAGACCGACTAAACAACCGGCGTGCTGAAGCAGACAAAGTCCAGCTATCAATAAGAATATCAAATCATGAATGATCCAAATGAGGTGAGAACTTCTCCTTTTATAATGCCAAACTCCCTCCAAAACTTAACTCTCCTTTGACCTGCGCAGTTTACCTTGGGTCAGCCTGATGCCTCCCCTATCATACTCATGTGGACCCCCAAGGCCCCCTCTTTAAGTTATAACGTTGATTAACTAGGAAAACACTTTATTTTATAAAGTGAGGTGACTAAAGTGAGGTGACCCCTCTTATTTCTCACTTTATTTATTATTTCCAACTAAAGCGGCAAAATTAAACAAAAATGAGATATTCCAATTAGCAAGGCTAATTGGGAATATTACAATCTGTACAATCGGGTGAGATGTAACGAGACGACTTTTTACATTCAGCTTCTAATCTTCTGCGATCTATTATAGATCTTCTGGGAAAAGATAGAGTAGCAGAAGACTGATCTTCGGTTATGTTGGCAGAAGTGATTCTTTGGGCAGTCAGAGGTCTGGGATTAGGAATCGTCCAGTGCTGGGGAAATTGCAGATCCTCCCACTTGATGGCTTGATGCTCTATCTTATGATTTTTAGGATCTGTGAGGACAACCACACTGGTTTTAGACTCTCTGCTGGGTGCATGGAGTACTGCGGGAAACATTGTGGATGTATGGCGAAAACAACCACGAAATTGAATAGCGATATTCCTTCTTTTCTTCCTCATATCAAATCCAGAAGTTTGGATTTGTAGCTGTAGAATATCGGCCAATGTTTCATCGAAGACAGACACTGAGAAATTTGGGTAACAGTCAAACCAGACTGGCCCATTGGATAGTGGAGCTACTATCCCTCCAATTAATGAATCAGTGTATTTGTTATGTGTTAAATCACGGACTGTGGCCAACACATAGGCATCGACTCTAGGATGCACCAACGCATGGATACCAACTCTTAAACAACCTAAATGTAAAAACTGAGTTCCCAACTTTCTGGCTTCAGCTTGAAGTTCTTTGGGATTCAAAATAGGGATCAACTGGACACGATCACTATTTTCCTCGATACTAGACACAGACTCTTTTATGGTTACTCTAGTGGCAGCTTTTAGGTGCCAGACTCCTAAATCAACATATACTTCAGAGGGTTTAATGTTTGGGAGTACCCATCTTGCTTGGGGCTCAACCTCTTCATACAGGTGATCAGACTCATTGATCACACGACTACTACTGGTAGCAAATAAATCTCTGAGCGGGTTTTGCTCTGCTCGATCTTGTTCTTCGAGCTCTCTGAAAGATACAGACTTAGACATTGAAGAATCCATTCTTTTGATGAAAGAGAGAAAGAAATATTTTTAAGTGTTACTCAAGATCCTGAACCAGGCGACAGCGTCGACTTATTGGCTCCGATACCAATTTCTAGCAGAGGCTTCTCAAAAGCTTGCTTGCGATCGTAAACCGACCGACTTGGCCTTGTTAAGTGTCTTTGAACACTGCTCTATGTGAACCCAAGTGTAAACCCAGACGAACCTACTGATCCTTCACGCACTCACGGCCTTCTCAACGGCTTCCTCGCCTCCTCACGGCCTTGGCGTCCCTCAGAATTTTCGCGAACTCCGGCGAATCTGGCGAACTTTCGAGCAATGCAAGTATCTTAACAGCAAATTTAAAGCACACAGAGTAATAACACTTAAATGCGGAAATCCAGATGAAAAACTTCTCCTCTCTTTATTTAGAATTCTTCACCATCAGATTACAATATGGATTCAGTCTCTGTATCAGAGATTGACTGTCTCGGCTTTTACTGGACTTTTGATACTCACGAATGAGTGATCTTTACCAGAGGCTTCCTGGCCGATTAACAGACTCTGTCTCAGAGCTTATGACTTATAACACACAGACACATACAGACTCACTAATGAACTGGCCACTTTAGGTTCTGATGTATGCCGAGCACATACACCCGCAGGCTTCTCAGTTCAACCTATAGACTGAGAGTAATAACTCCGTGATGCGAGCAGATCGCAAAGATTCCGCAGACGCAGAGCAGGGAGAGAATACTCGGACTCTAAACATAACACACAAGACTCAAACAACCGGTGCCTCTGAATGAGCCTAACCTCTCCTTATATAGGAATGAGAGGGGGACAAACATTACAATGCATCGCCCGATTATTGACACTTGGCAGAAGATCATCGTTTTCGGGTAACACCAAGAGGTGACATCCGCACGGAGATCTGTCGTGCCGACAAACTAAAGTGCTAGTGGATACACTGTGGATACCTTACGAAGGCCCACGAGGAATCAAACTTTATTGATTACACATTGGATACTTTTCAGACGAAGGAAAAGTCCAAGAGAAAAGCTTCGTCACTATACACCCGTGACTAGGGATCATTATTTACACAGGGTAAACCTTTTATGAGTGGGGCACCCGAGGACCACTTGTACTGGATTCTGCTGCAGGATCATCAAGGATTTTTATCCCCGGATATCTGAGATGATAAAACTCATCATCCCAAGCCTTAGTATATATTCTTCTGACAATCATGGGCTTGTTGAGTATTATCTGATGTTTGATTTTTGTCATGACTAACCACTGGTAGTGCATCTGCATGTGCATCTTTAGAATAGGATTTCCTAACAATCTATGTTCCAGACTTGCAATTTCGCCAACTGTTTTACAGGGATAGTGAAAACATTCACCAGCTGGCCCTGCAAGACAATCATCACAAAATAATCTGTGGTATGATTCATAAAAGTTAGGATCCATACTATAAGGGTTAAGTCCGTAATGATACCACCAGTTAGTTAACCATGGAATTTGTGACTCTTTTTCATTGATCCATGTAGGGGCAAATTTCAGCTTAGTGTAGTGAGTTTCTTCTGGTCCGTCTTTATTAAGTAAATCCCACCACAATCTCTCATAACCTGCAAAATTGTAAACAGTGTCAGGAAATAAAAGCTTTGGATCATCATGCGGCCATGAAGTGAACTTGCCATGAATGTACGGGCCGATCTTTCTGACTCTGTTAATTACAAAAGACTTATAATACTCTTTGGATCTGTCGCTGCCTCCAGTACTAATGACATACAGATCCCAAAAATCTTCTGAAAGTGACCTCTCAGCTTCATGTGAAGCTGCCATGCTATGTGAATACATCATTTCATGTATCCACCGATTTCCCTTCGGGTACACTTTCCTTCCTGGAACCAAGTGCTGTAAATCAGTATGATTCTGCAAATTTCCGTCAAGCACTTGGGTGTTACGGAGGATCCAAGTTGGCCTCCACTTCTCTGTATACACAAGCCATGGCTCATCATCTGCAATGTATCTGAGCTCTTCTCTTTTGTAGGCCTGGTTCCATTCTGTCAGAATAACCATACAATGGAGCTGAATTTGTTCTTCAGGGTTATTCTCTTGTTCTTGTTGCTGGATGTATTCCCTGCTTAAGAAATCTGGAATACAATTGTCAGAACCTCTAATATGTTCAACTTTAAAACTGAAATATGCAAAGAGAGCTTGCCATCGTGCAAACTTTGCATCTTCTGGGTTCTTAATCTCTTTCGTGAGCACTTTCTCCAGTGCCTTAGCATCTGTTCTAAGCAAGAAATTCTTATTAGCCAAATGAACAGAAAACTTCTTCATACAATTCCAGGCCGCTTTTACCTCTTTTTCGATTGGAGCATAATTTTTCTCGGCTTTGCTCCAGACTCCAGAGACAAACAGAACAACCTGTTCTTTAGCTTTTGGATCGTCTTCTGTAGGCTTTTGCTTCAGCACACCTCCCCAACCAATATTGCTGGCATCGGTTTCAACAATCTTGAAATAATCATCATCAGCAACATATAATATGGGCAGATTCCTTACCTTAGACTTGATTTCTCTGACTGCTTGGGTGTGCTTGTCAGTCCAAGGCTTTGGGTTCTTTCTCAATCTCTGATTCAGCAGAGATCTGTCAATGGCACAGTCAGGATAAAAATTGCTCACATAATTGAGGCAACCCAAAAACCTTTGCAACTGGGTTTTATCTATAATAATATCAGGGAATTTATTTGCAAACTCCAGTGCATGTCTTTGTAGAGCAATCTGGCCATTCTCTATTTCATGTCCTAAGAATTTAATCTTTGTTTTGCACAATTCCATTTTCTTCTTGCTTAGGACAAGACCATTCCTTTTGACCAACTTCATGAAAATCTTCAGGTGTCTGAAGTGGTCACTCAAATTTTTTGAAAATATCAGCAGATCATCAATATATGCAAGCAACCATTCTGCATAAGGTTTGAAAATAGAATCCATTACCTTTTGGAATTTGGATGGCGCATGCTTTAACCCAAAAGGCATTACGTTCCATTCATAATGTCCATGAGGGACACTGAATGCAGTCTTCCATCTGTCACCTTCTGCAATGGCAACCTGCCAGAAGCCAGACTTCAAATCAAACTTGGAAAACACCTTAGCTCCTGAAATTCTCCTTATCAGATCACCTTTGTGAGGGATCGGATAGGTGTCATCTGCTAATACATTATTCAGAGGCTTATAATTAATCACTAATCTTGGAACTCCTCTGACTTGCTCGCTTCTCTTATTTACATAGAATCCATAGCAGTTCCATGGGCTACTGGATTCTCTGATTAGCTTCCTTTGTAGAAGCTGGTCAATTTCTTTCTGGCAATGCTGCCTGTCCTGGACAGACATAGGGATGCTTCTTGACCTACAAGCTTTGCCAGTGTATCCCTCCTTGTAGGGTAATTCAATGCTATGCTGCTTTCTATGCCAGAAGGCATTCGGCTCCTCGGAGCAGCACGTTTCTTCAAATTCCTTTTGAATTTCATTAATTTTCTTTTGAACTTCTGGAGAGCTCAATTGTTCTTCAACTCTGATAGTTTCCTTGTGGTCTTTGAGCTCGACCAGGCTTTTTTCGACAGCTTGAAGTTTCTTTTCTTTTTCTTTCATCACCTGCACCATGGGTGAGATTCTGTTTCTGGACACATATGGCAATTCAAATCTCCTACCAGAAACAGTAATAAATATTCCTGCAGATCCATCAGGAAATCTGAATGACCCATGAGGTTCTACTGCTGCTAGAAACACATTACCCAAAATACAATCAACAGGAATATCTGAGACTGCTAAGGATAATTTCACACATTTAGAATCAAAGCAGACAGTGGCTGTAGAAACTTCAAACTTTAATTGCTTCATTCCTAATCCCTGAACTTCTTTTTCTGCTGTAGTCCAATATCTCGAAGGGATTATATGCTTAGATATAAGGTTAAGATCTGAACCAGAATCAATTAATGCAATAACCTTATAAATATTTCCAGCAACACAGAGATTTACCAGAATATGGTGCTGCTGATACTGAACGGCGAGGACTTGCATATCCCCGATTTCACTGAAGCCTGATGAAACAAATTTGCCTGATGCAGTTTGGACTTCAGTGTGTGGCTGAGTGTGCAGAATATAATTTGTCGGCTGCTTCGACAAAACTACTGTCGATGATGCAGGCTGCTGTGCATTCTGGGATTTTAAGACAGCAAGTTCATTTTTGATGTTGCGCACCTCAGTTTTCAGATCATGTATCTCCTTGCTCACCTCCCCCAAAGTGAGGCCACGAGCTTTGTTATGTTGTTGGAGATACGACTTTGTATTGCGCTCATAAGAAGCTTCGACAAAATTGGGCTTCTTAGAGGAACTGGAAGACTTGGAAGAACTGGAAGAACCAGGGAGATTCTTCATGTAGGCGTCAAGAAGAGCATTTTTCAAATCTCCTTCATCCATGGCTCTAATCTGGGCAAAAACTTTTAAATCATCGTCAGTTTGGGCCATGAGGATATGAGGTGGATCTTCCACGGCAGAAGAATAGGAAGAATCAGACGCAGAAGAAGAATCACATTTACAGGCATCTGGGTCTGAGCATTGGCAATACATGTTGACTTGCTCTTCTGAAGAGGAAGAAGAGTAGCCATCTGAGGAAGAACTGGCAGAAGAATCAATGGCATGTTGTTGTATAGACAAACGACGACCTGGATAAGATGGACAGTCAGAAATCCTATGAGAAGTAGATTTACAATAGGCACAGGCGTCGGGGTCTTGTTTGACAGTGGTCTGTGAAGTAGAAGGCTGTTTGTTCTTGGCATACTTAGCAGACTTTTTACCTAGACCTCTTTTTGACTCTAAGGCAGTAGGACACATATTGGAAGTATGTCCTTTTTGACCACATAACCAGCATTCAACATCTTGCATTTTGGCCACTTTAGCATCTCTGGGCCGAATATCATGGGGCTGGTAATAGTGAGTATTAGGCCTCCATTTGGATTTCCTTCTATGGGCCTTAGGTCGTTTGTGTTCTCTAGGTTTGCGAAGCTCTCGTCTTTTAGCAGTCTGTAAGTAGACTTACTTTTCTTGTAAGCCTTCTTTGCTTGTCTCTTGTGCTTTCTTCTGTGCACAAGGGGATCATCCACTGTGATGCCATATCTGCTGCAAAAAGATTTAGTACCAGGAAGTCTGTTCAATTTGTCAATAGACTTTTGCATCTTTGACCTGGTACACAAAGAAATCAAAACTTTTGTTATTATTCCATAGAAGTCTCCCCACACATAAGTCTCCATTGGCAAAGGGAAGGCTTCTTCCATCTTCAAAATGTCTACTAGCTTTGAAGGCAGAGCTGCTAGATAGACTTGCTTCCACAATAGATTCTTAGGATCTTTAACCAAGAATATCCTCTGTATCCAATCCCGGTGGAAGTCTTCATATTGATTGATATTGTTGCATTTTAGATTCATCAATATCATTTCATGTTTGTCTGATGCAACATATTCCAATCCACAAAAATGTTCTTGAATCAGTGCTGTGAGAGCACCAATCATGTTGGTCTGTGCTGTGCCATCAGGGTTAAACATGATGTCACCCTGTTCATCTTTTAAAATTTCCTTCTCCATTCTTTCAATCAACGCAGGAGAGGATTCTAGTTCCCACCATCTAGCCAGTGTGCCAGTGAAACACTGCATTATTGTTTTGCAGGCTTCAATCTCACTCTTTCCTTCCACACACATCAATTTATACTCAATGATCATTTGATCAAGTATTTGCCTGATCTGATGTGCAGGCATGTTATCTATGTTCCACTCCTTGTGACTTCCTTCATGGAACGTTTCTCTCTGTGGAACTTTTCCTGCACCATAAAGGTCAGGGGGTGCATGTCTGGTGAACTGAGGCTCTAAGGGCTCATAGATAGGAAAGACATGTTTTTCAGACTCTGAGTCTTTCATGACTTCAACAATTGTAATCTTCTCAGATCTTTCTTCAACTGGCTGTGACTCAGGTTTTGACTCTGACACAGGGGTAAGAGACAGCTGAGGAACTTCTCTTGGCATGAGATGAGGAAACCTAGAGACCAGAGGAATTGACTCAGGTTGACAGCGTTAATGGTATTTGCCAACAATATAGTTTGTGGCAGTGTTCATATTCATGTTACATAATTTATGGGTGCTCCTACTGGGATACGAACCCGATTTTTAAAGAATGCTGGTAAATTCGAGGGCCTCACTGTGTGATATGGAACACTATATCCAATGTTATATTGAATGTTTTCGAGAATGGGATATAGAATGGACGTGATATATATTCTGGTTGAGGTATATGGTTGCAATGTGCATGGATATATATTACAAATGGTTTAATACAAAACACGGTGAATAGAATTGCCACCAACACTACCAGTCGACCTTTCCCTTCTCTTATTGTATGGTGTGCGTATTGGTATCCCTATGTATTGGTATTGCATGGTGAATACAATGTACAGTGTGTGTTGTTTAATATCAATGTTGGCTTATGTTGAACGCATTATGTTGGTCATTGTCGTTGGTTGATATATTTTTGGACTTATACGAGCATATATATATATATATATATATAATATAATTATATTTAATGTACAATAATTTATTTGGCTAAAGCAGCAAATATATTATTGAAGTATGTTATATGGTGATGACTTTAATGAATATGTTGTATGGCAACATTGGTGAAATAATTATGGTGTACTATATATTATATATTATGTTGTTGGATTATTGTGTGTTGAATTTTCACAATGCAAGTGTTTTTTTTTTTTAACAACAACCTCCCTGGGTATATGTAGCAGCCCGTAAGCCACATATACTAGAAACTCATGACTTTCGCAAGGATCGAGGCGTCCAACATTGGGGGCGTCTATCTCTCTAGCTTGGTCATGACGAGTAATAGACAACCCTACCCCCTGTCGGTTTTGAACCTGTGACCTCCCAAGAGAAATCACAAGTTCTTAACCATTGAGCCCACTCAGGTTGTCTCACAATGCAAATTCACTTCCTAATTCATTTTCGAGCTTGGACAATTGCTTCGTCAAAGAAGACAAATAGGCCATTTTGTCTTACAACTTCAGGCGAGTTCAGTCAGAAAGTGATCTCTAGAGCCTAAGTTGATTTTCTCCTGGCCCAACAAAGGTTGGCCCAGAAAATATTTTCCAAGAGAAAATAGATGAATTCTTGGAACATGATAATGATAGTGGCATTGTGGAATCTAAAATACAAGATTTCAGCTTTGGAAACAAAGCCATGGGGAATAGTTGGAAGAGTGTAGGATCGTAATACACCAAAAAGAGTAGAGGAGAAGATATTTGCAGTCCCGTTTTTATGGCTCAGGGACTTAGATTTGATGTCATAGATCCTCAAATTGATATGGTAGGAAATTAGATTTCTTGTTTTGTAGATATTGGATTTTTTTCCTCTCTCTCTTCCAATAGGAAAGGCACACTGGAGAATTGTTTGCAACATTGGTATTGGACCGATGGATGCTTGAACTTCCTCAATTGCAGCTCTGGTCTTCATTTTATCCATTAATGAAAGTTGATGGTGAGATTGGTATGTTGAATGTGGTCATCGACAACAATAAGGATATAGACTTTGAGACCTAAATCATAAATTTAACAGTGACCTATTAATGAAAGTGATGACCAATTTGTTTCTTGACAGTGCATGAGAACCTCAGTGAATATAATATTTTTTTTAATTGCCCCAATACTAAAAGTTTGCTTATAATATTTTACCATAATTTGTTGTGATATTGAGCTGGCGAGGCTAGTGATTTATTGAAGCTTGTGACCTTCATTGTACCCCTTGCCATTGATGTCAAGGGGGGCTCGGGGGTAGGCAGAGGAGAGGAACACAGTGTTTCCATCAATGCCAAAGGGGGAGATTGTTGGCATTGTTGTCATTGATGGTAAGGAGCAACAATAAGGCATGCTTGATATTTCATGTTGATTAGAGATGAAGGAGCTTCTTGTTAGAGGATTCTTACTTATGTTTTCATCATATATTGTTATGCGCACTGCTATGCTTTCTTATCTTTATACTTATGTTGCAAAGGGAGTTGTTGCAAGTGATGTAATAATTGTTGATTGCATATGTTGATACTTATGTTGCAAAGGGAGTTGTTTCAAGTGATGTAATACTTGTTGATTGCATAAACTCATGATACTTGATGCATCATACTTGTATAGAAATTTTTACATAGATGGTGAAAAAGGTGTTGCAGAGATGCAACGAAAAGTAATGTGAATGCATGACATTGTTGTGATGTAAGGAAAAAGAGAAGAAAAGGCAAAGAAGAGGCAAGAAAAGTAGTAGCAAAGGAACAACAGAGGCAAAGGAGCAACAATTTTGCAGAAAAATAAAGATTGTCAGTAGCATTGACCCGAATGGAGGAAAATAAGTTCAAAACAGATAATGCTTATCTTGTAGAAATACAAAAAAATTATAAGTTGATTCGTCAAATACAACAATATGAGGACAAGTATTTTATCACCCAAATGCTAACAGAGGCCAAAAACAACATTTGGAAAAACATCAATACTAATGTGATAGACTTGTGGCCATCAATTCATATCACCTTTGAACAAGAGGAATTAGTGAACAGAGTCACAAAGCAGCAATTGAAAATACTAAAATAGACCTTGAACACAGACCAAAAGATGCACAAAAAATGATAAAACTGCTAAACTCTAAAACTAGAGATGAACTAGAAGAGTTAAACATTGAGGACAGGACAACAACAATGATGGAGATTAAAAGAGTCCTAACTAAAAAGAATTTGAGGATACAATTAGAAAATAAATGTAAAGAACTTGAGTTACAGGTCAGAGGATTCAACAAAAAATTTGCTCTACTACAGGAGAAAGGTCTACCAAATTTGAAGAACTCTAATGGAAAATTGATCCCATTAAAGAATTACCAGGCACAGTTGTGTGACATAGTTGTCAATGCCTCAAGATTCACAAAGGAAAATTGAGCTATTAGTGGAGACGCATTTTTAGAAGGTTTGAAATTCAATCTCAATATTCAGCATGAGATCCATCACTTTTTTGTGAATAGGCCAACGTTTGACACCTACATTGAGGTAGATGAAAGGTTTAGAAATATGGTAAGTTTTTCTATCCCAAGTGAAGAAAGGCGAGACAAGTTACTGGAACTGATCGAATGAGCACAACTGAAGGCCTATAATTTTGGCAACAGACAAACAACATTTGTAGTAAAGTAGCTACAGTTAGCAACAATTTCCTCTAGAATTCCAACAACGCAGTAGATTTTAAACTACCTTTTCTTATCTTCTTTTATATCTGAAATATCTCTGTTTTTAATAGATATTTATTTTGTAAATCTATTTTATTTTGAAGTCTGAAATGATATGTAAAGATTCTATAAATACTTTGTGAGGAGACTTAGAAGGGGTTGGAACTTGTATGAAGAAAATGTCTACATTTTGATGTAAAGTTGTGCATTGTACTGAAGTGATCGAATTACAAATAATACAAAGAGTTTTGTTTCAGGATTCCCATATCAAACAATTGGTGATGTTTCTTCTTATGTGAAACTGTTTATACTCTTAGTTTTCCATATGCTTTCTCTCTTTATTGTTTCAAGAAGAATAAGGGCCAAATTTATTTAATTGTACTCTGTTATGGCTTGTAAACAATATCAATGTTTTCTTTCTGAAATTAAGTATAGAATTCATCTCAACATGCTCTGTATTTAATTGAACTTAAATCATATTCATCCTTCCACCCACAGATATTTTATAAGATCCAAAATCTTGCATATCTTGCATTGTTACAACTGCTCTGTAATTTTTGTGTTTGATTACCAAAACATTCATGACTCCATGCCCAATGGACTTTCCCAACATTTTTCAACCAAAATTTTGAAAAAACTCATTTGAAACTTGAATACCTAGCCTAAAATCTGAAACATAAATCTAAATCAGATAGAGAAATCCCTCTTTGAATTTGGAAGGGCTAGATCCCAACTTTAAAAATGGTTTTGTGGCTACCTCTGCAATTTCCTCCTCAACCTAAGAAAATTACGGAGTGATAACATGACTCAAAAAGTTTAACAGCAAAGGAAAGAAAAAGGCTGATGCAACTACACAACATGATTTAGGATCTGATTCTGGAGATGGAACAAAGATCACAACCATGGGATTGAAATGTAAAAACTCTATTGCAAGTACTAGTTCTTCTAGTAACCTCAATGAAACTCAAAATGATAAAGAAATAATAGAGCTTTTCCATATTAGAGTTATCTCAAAACATAACAAAATAGACACTTTGTTTGATAGTTGATCACAAGCCAACCTCATTTCAGAAACCATTGACAAGAAATTGAATTTGGAAACCATTCATCCTAAACCTTATCCTTTGGGTTGGGTATGTGACAATGTGAAATTGCAAGTGAAAAGAAAATGCAAACTGAAATTCACCATCACTGCAAACTTCATTGATGAGGTATAACTTTATGTAGTTCCACTTGACATATGTGGTATTGTTTTGGGAAACCCCTATCTTTATGATAGAAAAGTCATCTTTCATTGCTATGAGAACAAGCATAGTTTTTTTAAAGATTGAATTGAGTATATTGTTAGAGCACATCACAAGAAATTAAATTTATCTGTTGTGAATGTTGGACAAATGAAGAGGCTAAGTTAATTCTAGCAAGAATTTTGTACTCTTGATGATCAAACCAAAAAATGATGTTGAGAATGAAGACTTTCAAGGATGTGATGCAAGGTTAAAATTTGATTTGATTGAGATTGTTAACACCTATGATGAGATGTTTCAGGAACCTAAAGGATTGCCTCCTAAAAGAGGAATCCAACATGATATCCAATTGCAGCAAGATTGTCCTCTTCCAAACATTGGCATGTATAGGATGTCAATCATGGAGAATGTAGAAATCAAAAAACAAATTCAAGAGTTGTTTGATAAAGGGGTCATTAGACAAAGCACATCACCATGCATGTCACCTATTGTTTTAGTGCCAAAGAAGGATGGTACATGGCATATGTGTGTGGACTTTAGAGCATTGAACAAAATCAAAGGTAAAGAATCGTTACCCTCTTCCTCGAATTGATGATTTACTTGATCAATTGAAAGATGTTTATTTCACTAAGTTGGACTTGAGGAGTGGTTATTATCAGATTAGGATTGTTGAAGGAGACATTTGGAAGACAACCTTCAAAACAAAGCTAGGTTTGTTTGAGTGGTTGGTTATGCCATTTGGGCTTTGTAATGCTCCTGCTACATTCATGAGTTATGAATGATGTTTTAAGGTCTTTTCTTGATGATTTTGTGATAGTCTACTTAGATGACATACTGATTTTCAGCAAGACTCGTGAAAAGCATGTCAAGCATGTTAGGCAAGTACTAGATGTCCTACAGAAAGAAAAGTTGTTTTTAAAGATGTCTAAATGTAAATTTGGGAAAACTTCTTTAGTCTACTTGGGTCATATTGTTGGAGGGGGTGAGTTGAAGATAGATCCCTCAAAGGTCGAAGTCATTTTGAATTGACCAAAATCCAAGACTATAACAGAGGTTAGAAGCTTCTTGGGAGTAGCCCAATATTGGAGAAAGTTCATTTCTAACTTTTCTTCCATTGCAACTCCATTACACGCATTGACAAGTGCAAAACAAGTTTTTCAGTGGGGAGGAAAACAATAAAAAGCCTTCAATGGATTGAAAGAAAGAATCAGTACAACACCACTGCTTGCACTTCTAGATTTGAAACAATCATTTGAGATACATACTGATCCAAGTGACTATGCCATGGGAGCAATCTTGATGCAACATGGTAAGCCCATATGTTTTCATTCCGAGAATTTTAATGGTGCAATGATTAACTATCCTACATATGACAAAGAATTGTATGATTTGGTGCAAAGTGTAAAAAAATGGAAACATTACTTGATGGTTAAGGAAACTATCATTCACACTGATCATCAATCGTTGCAATACTTGCAATCACAAACCAAGCTACAATAAGTGAGGCACTTCAGATGGATGGGTTTCTTATAACAATTCCACTTGGTGATAAGGTATAAGAAAGATATCTATAACAAGGTTGTTGATATGCTATCTAGGCCAATTGTTAGTGCATCCATTATTCTTAAGCATAATTCTATCATGCATGAGAGCTATGTTGAGCAATATGATTTAGATGAGAATTTTAAGGATGCATATGCAACTTTGTGTCAAGGTAACCAAGTAGAGGAATTAGATTATCATGTGCATGATAAATTGTTGTATCATCTTGGAAAGCTATGTACTCCACAGGGAGAAAGAGTCAACATCATAAGGGAAACACATACTTCTCTTATTTTTGGTCATTTTGGTGTAGGCAAGACAATGGCACAATTACAGAGGTATTGTTATTGGCCTCGTATGATTGAAAGTGTATCACGATATGTAAGAGGATGCCATTTATGTGTTGTTAGTAAGCCTAGCAATAGGAAGTTGGGATTGTATACTCCACTTCTTGTTCCTTCTCGTCCTTGTGAAAGTGTTTCTACGGATTTTGTGGAAGGTCTACCTATGTATAGGAAAGGTCATGATTATCTTTATGTAGTTGTGGATCATTTCAGAAAAATGTGTATTTTGATGCTTTGTAAGAAGCAGGTTACAACTGAGCAAATTGCACAATTGTTCTTTCAAAATGTACGGGTGCATTTTGGGTTGCCCACATCGATTATTTTTAATCTAGATTCTCGATTTGTCGAGAATTTTTGGTCAAGCTTATGGGGACTCATGGACACCAAATTGAAAAAGAGCACGACATTACATCTGCAAACAGATGGCCAAACATAAGTGGTGAACAGAACGATAATACATCTTCTTCGTGGTTATTGCATCAAGCATCCTAAATTGTGGGATGAAAATTTGCACTACATTCAACATGCTTACAACCGGGCCAAGCATTCATCGACTCAAACATCTCCATTTGAGGCATGCTTGGGATACTTACCAAAATCTCCTCTAGATTTTATCTTTGGGAAATATGTTGCTATTGATGGACATAGTGACATAGATAAGGCAAAGAGATTCATTGAACAAGTTCAATTGGTGCATTAGATGGTTCAAGAACAGTTGGAAAAGAGTCAAGCCAAGTACAAGACAAGACATGATAAGCATCGTGTTGATCACAATTTTCAAGTAGGAGATGAATTTTGGCTTCACATTAGCAAGGAAAGACTCCAAGGAGAAGGAAAAAAACTTAAACCAATCAGATATGGTCCATTCAAGATTTTAGGAAAGATTGGTAATAATGCCTTCCGATTAGATTTGCCTCCATATATGCAAATCTATGTAGTTGTTAATGTTGAAAATTTGAGATTATATGAGCCTCCTTTGATTGAAGATCAAGGAGGGAATGTTCATATTCCTTTAATTGAGGATTTCTCTCCTGAATATCTTGAAGAATTGCAGCAAGACACCATCCTTCACAGGGAAATAAGAACTTCAAAACAAGGGAACGTGGAGTACTTTCGTATGGGGCTCAAAGGGACAAATCCAACCAAAGCCCAATGGATTGAGATTGGAAGGGTGAGGGAATTGTACCCTCATCTATTTGTTGACTGAAAATGATCTTTTGGAGGTCCAAAAGCTTCAAGTGGGGAGGAATGATCCAGTGGGTTAGTAAAGTGCTCAAAATTCAAAGTGTTCAAAAGTTATTGAAACTAGCGCCAAATCGTAGATCTCCTCACCCCGAATCCAACGCAACTTGAATCGCTCAAAACCGATATCGCATGCTCCCGATATCAGGTTCTGATCATTTTCCTAAACAACTAAAAAATTTGCAGGTTGGATGTAGGTACGCTAACTGGGCAGTCCATACGTTGGCTGGGTAGGGTGACTGGGCAGGTTGACTATGTTTATTGGGCCAATGGAAACCTGCCAAGTGGCTTCACCGCATTGGTCGAATATGTTATGATTTAATTGGTTCGATTTGGCAATTTCTTATTGGTCAAATGGTTGGTTTGTTGGTCTAATGGATGGGAGCCACGTGGGCCAATGGTGGTCAGCCACGTGGCCTCCCAACGATCATGCAAAATTATGTTATGGCCTAAACAGAACTCGGGGAGAATCGAACACAGAACCTCAAGCATGGTAGCGTAGAGCCTTATTGCTCCGCTGCCGGGTGGGACGTAACCCCTATAGGTCCGATGTTGTATATAAACTTTATTGGGTTGGTGTTTGGGGAACGGGGTTAGGGTTAAGCCCTGGTCCCCGATCACCCCACACACACGAGAAAACACGCAGGGGATTCGAGGGCTCAGACTTAACCACGACCCAAAGCCCCGGTATCGTTACCCAACCACAGTCGAGCACAAAGTTTGGTATACCCCAGTGGCAAGCAAACACAATCCCAGTTCAGGCATGGTTTATAATGGGTCTGGTGGCATATAACTAAACCACAGTGCAGGGTAACCACAAAACCTAACCACAATTATGATGGCATGTTTATAAACAATTCGCGCGGTGTTTTGGGATCCAACGAAAGTTAAATGGGCACGTGGCGCAAACTTTCCCGCTCACAGGGGTCATTGGGCATTTAAAGAAAGTGACATTTTGCACCGAATTTGACGCGAATCTCGCCGGCGTCAAGTGAAATTGTCACTTGGAAGTTTCAGAAAAGGCAGATTTGTAGAATGGTTGGCAGTTCAATGCAGTTTGTAGAGCAATTAGCAGCAAAATTTCTCTAGAGCGTAACTTCTTCAGTTTTTGACCAATTTGAGCCCAACAAGAACCCAACTTGGGGTTCTTCACTGTTTTGGAGCCATTGGAGACATTATTTTTGCATTTCGAGCACTGCGAATCCATGTAATCACATATTTGTGCACTTAATGAAAGATGCCCAACATTGGAAGCTGGACCATGAGATGTAGCCCATGAGGGGTGAACTCCTTCATCATTTTGTTGTCTTGTGTTACTATTTATGGTATTATTGTCTCTGTTTTTATGCTACAAACTAAGTTAAGAAACCATTAATTTCTGTGCTTTTGCAAATTGCCTAATTGCCTAAAAGACATAAAAATTTACTTGCACATTTCATCAAACGTTAAAGTTTTCAAATACAGATCAAGAACTCAACCCTTATCAGTCACACGTGCAAGAAATGAGATTCTACTACAGCAGACCGAAGACTACAGTCAAGGAGACTGAAAGGTTCAGATATGAGTTGGAGAAGTGAAGGCTAAATTGCAAAAAATTGACTTGGTCTCGGAGAGGTAATTTTGGTCAAGGGTCCAGGTCATGGTCTTGGTATTCGTCAATTGGAATCTCTATAAAAAGAAGAATTCGTTCGAGTTTTCCTCTCAAAGAGAGAGAGGTTTTGGCCCTGGCTGATAGTGTATATTCTGTGTCTCTTGTCTCTTTATGGTTTATACATTGGTAGTTGTTTGATGAAGAAGAACACTAATAACCTAAGTAAAAGAGGACCCTAATCTAAATAAGTAAAAAGTACTCACCAGCAGTTACTAATAGAAGAGAAATCACTTAATCTCTATGCCCTCTATTTCTCAACAAAGTTACCCCACTCCTCTGGTAGTGCATTTAGTATTATTGTCACTCATTTTTCTATCAGACATGACTTCTCATGGATCTTGAAGTTGATACCTGATTTCAGATATCCTCATAAAGTATGAGGCTATTCCTCCTTTTGAAATCTTCAGCTTGTAGAGTTCTTTCCTTTCTGAGATAACTTCTCCTACAGTGCTTACAGAATACAACTCTACCAGTTTGTCATATATTTCTTTTGAAGTTTCTAGTTTAGATACATAGGGAACAAGGGGATCCTTGATGGATTCTATGAGAATCCTTTGAGCCTTAACTTCCCCTTTCATGCTTTGCAAGTGATTGAGCATCTTCTTTTGCAGGTTTGGTGATAGATCCTTTGACATGATCCATGACCTCATTTTCAATGAGATTTAGATCTGTCCTCGTCTTCCATGCAAGATAGTTTGAAGCCCCCGCCAATTTGTTGCTTTCCTTGCAAAAAGACATTTTGACAAATTCAGATGCGGACACATACTTACTTGTTAAGATTCTTCTTCCACTTGCTACTTCCTTGAATTTGATGATGATATAGATAATAGAAAAACTTCTCCTTAATGACGATAGTTCTCTTCAAGAATGATCCTTTTGAAGATGATGACAATGCCATTTGATCTAGCCTTCTTTGGATGAATAGTCTTCAAGATGCTTCAACTCAAAAACTTTAAGGTTTCCTTCGGTGATGATTGAGTGCGGATCCCAGAAACAATTTTAGGGCTTTGACTTTCTCCAAGATGATGATGTGATATTTGTCCTTTAAGTGTTTCCCTTGGATGAATAGACTTCTAGATGCTTTGATTTGTAGATCTCTTCACCTTGAGTAGATGTAGGGTTTTGGTATTCATTTTCTTGATGATGATCCCAAGACTTCTTTTTGATGCAGACTTCTTCTTCGATCTAGGGTTTTGATACTACTTTAAATATCTTGACTTTACTTTGATATCTTTCGAGATTTGATCCTAGAGTGCTTGTGTGTCTCTTGATGAGATTCCCTTTCCTTGATTTTGTCACCTTAGATCTGATACCATGTTGAGAAATCTAGGGCATCAAGATTATGTGATTTCTCTTTGAACTACTTGTGAATGATTTTTACTTTCTTAGATTAGGATCTTCTTTTACTTAGGTTATTAGTGTTCTTCTTCATCAAACAACTATCCACACATAAACCATAAAGAGACAAGAGATAATGTAGGCTATCATCCAAGGCCAAAACCTCTCCCACTTGAGAGGAAAACTCGAACAAATTCTTCTTTTTATAGAAACTTCAATTTACGAATACCAAGACCAAGACCCTTGACCTATTTGCCTCTCCAAGACCAAGCCACAAAGCTTCCTCTTCTTCCTTCCTTGATTATTCCTCCTTGGCTACCTTGAAGTGTTATGGCTCCTTACTTTAGTACTGCAATTTTCGGCCTTCAAAAATCCTAGTTGCAGTACCTTGTCACCACTTCGCTTGAATGGGGAGACTTCCTTCTACACTTTGGATTGATGGTTCAATGTCTTCTCCTTGATTTGACTTCTAGACTAAACTTACCAACCTTGGCCCTTCCTTGCAGCAGGAAGTAATTCTCTCAGCCTTTTTTGCAGCAGATGATGTCTCCTATCTTTGCATGTGTGACAAAATACAACCCTAAAAACAGATCCAAAGAAACACCAGAGACTTCGCTCTTCCTTCCCTTCTCTTCGCTGGTTATGAGGCTCCTTTCCAAGTGTTTCTCACACTCCTTATTGCAAACTTGCTTGACCAAAATTCTCTACCTTGAGCTGCCATATTTATAGTGGTTTGCCCATCAAATAAGCTGACATGAGTTTAGGGTGAGCTGACATGTCCTTTGGTGCAATTTCATTATTCCATCTTGAAGCCGACTTGAAGGAGATACTTTTGCTTGGCCTTGGAGGGCTTTCTTACACACATAATGACTCATACAAAAAATGTAACATGCCCAAGAAGGGTCTTCCATGCATGACATTGACTCAATAGACTTTTATGACTTGATGACAAAACCTAAAGGCTCACAATGGGAACCATTACTAAAAATAAAATTCCTTGCTCATGAAACCCATGAGACAAGCATTACAACAATAATTTTATTTTCTTCTTTACATCAATTACATAAAATCACAATTACACATGTCATTATGAAGACTAAACCTGGTTACACTTTTCAATATGGTTCCTTGCTAAACTTGCACATAGTTGCAATATTTCTTTGTTTCCTCGCTTCATGATATGAGGTTATAGACTTTAGGTCTTTTATGTCATAGGCTAGTTTTGCTCTCTTGATTCTTTTCTAGAAGCATCTTTTGTGCTCCTAATTTCTATCTCACACTTGTGTACTTGTGTAACTAGCAATTCAATTACATATTTATGGTCACTTGGAAATCAATAAAATTATAATAAAACTATCTTATCTTATCATAAAAACCAAATTATAATTAAATGAAGGCAGCTCATGCCGGGCTCAATATTTCCTTACTTTTTGGTAGGTTCATTCAAAAGCTTAGGATCCTTTCCTGAAAATGTCGGTGCCTGCCATAGAAAGCAAAAATGATGGACAAGTCACATTCATTGTGGAACCTACGCAATGCCAGATCCTCAAGTGAAGGCAAAATGGATAAATTTAACTCATGGTTAAATACGATTACAAATATGAAAGCAAAACATAGACGAGAGGATTCCCAACTTTAAAGAGCACTTTAAATTCAAATTTGTTAATTTTGGGCAACTAGGTCCAAACTCCATGTTGTGATACTCAGATGACGATGCCAATATTTTTATTGAATTCTTCTTTCAGAGAGGTGCAAGATTGATCTAAAGATCATCTTGATTGGATGAGAAAACATTTATTTTGAATTAATTCCACTTATGTGCAAGGTCGACCAGAATTGTAACGCAGGCTTGGAGCCCCAACAGATGTGTCACACACCCTCACATATGGATATATATTGGTCAACATTGGAGGTCATTTTCACCATCACTCATCACACATTTCTCTCTTGTATCTGATTGGTTCGATCTCACATTTGGAAGCTTCTCTTCACTCACATGTGGGAAAACAGCAGCTAGGGTTTTCTGATCTGATCTAGGGTTTCAGCACAGCTTTGACCAGCGTTGACTTTGGTCAACGCTTGGTCAACTTGACTTTAAACTCTCCCAAAACTTCGATCTCTGTAGTCTGCATTTTTTGGCACAAAAACCGAGGCTGGACATTGACCTTTGACCTTGATGCATAGACTTCCTGCTGCTGCTGTTCTGCATTGACTGTTGACTGAACAACGTTGACTTTGGGTTGACTCTTGTAGAGCTGTCTTGAGGGTTGTGTGACACTCCTGGTTGGCTGACCGTGAGGAGACTTTGCTGGTTGAAGCATCCTGTTGACCGCCGTAATGCACAACAACACATATTTCGCTGATCAAGTTAAGTGTATTTTTGGCTTGTCTTTCGTCGATCTATTGGTATGCTCTATCAGCATTTTACTTTCATGTTTATGTGATTTCTATTTGATATCGGATTTAAAGTAAAGTTGCATCAAGCATAGAACATCTACGAAAATTTAATGGTAAGCTCATCACAATACATAGCAAGTATATCTAATATAGGAATTTCTGAAACAACCTGGAGGTATTATTTAGCTTTATTTCCGGGTAGATTAGTCACAATTATGTAAGCAAATCAATGTTGAGCTTTGGATAGCACCTTAAATCCAAACTTTATGGTAAACCCATCACAATACATAGCAAGTATATCTAATATAGGAATTTCTGAATCGACTTGGAGGTATTTTCTAGCGTTATTTCTACGGGCAGATTAATCACAATTATGTAAAGCTAACCAATATTGAGCACAGGAGATGAGCATTTGGGCCATTCAGAACCCTTGCTACAGTATGTAAAAGTAGCACTCCCCATAAGACAGCCCACGTGTAAACAGTCCCTTTTTTTCATTCATGTTAGTGAAATAATAGTAACTTCCATTGGGCACAATTTGCACACACGTTAATGATCAAAACAATAGGTCACTGCAGTGTGAACAAAATGATTCCGCTAAATAGGTGTAAATGAATAAAGCTTGGAGTCATCCGTTCCAATAAAATGATATAACAACATGCTATCGTGAAACAAGATTATTGTTATCTGACAAAATTAGTACAAAAGCATTCAAAGTCTCGCAATTCACTTAAAATACCCATTTTTTGCTCATACATCCAGTTCCTTGCATATCATGATCTTCTTTATCATTTGCACAAAGAAGCAATTTGATTCAGATCCAGTTTATTCAAGCAAATTGTGATGCATAATCAACAAATCAAGAGGGAAATATTTTCCTCCAAGTGTACCCAGCAGAAAAGACACCTTTTTCCTTCCTGGAAACCTCATCTTCAAGAAAAGTAAACCTATTCAAAAACAGACCTTTTTTGGGCAATATATATGAGTTTTTTCCCACCACCATTCCCCCACACACCAGCAGATGAGCTTTGACTACTTTCAGTGCTTGCTGAACCATCATCTAAATAGAGTCGTTGAGGCTTAGAGCTCTTCTTTTTCTGTTTTATTTTTCCTCCATCGCTTGGTTCCTTTATAGTTCTGCCATCAGGCCTCTCTGTCCTACAAGCAAGGCAACGTGTGCTCCCTTGCTTGTTCAACAGTGTGCAAATATTACATGCCCACATTTCACTAGAATATGAATTAAGACCATCGGGTGGAGGCCTTTGACAGTAATAAGTTGGTTCGTCTGAGGACAGCCCACTAGGTTGAGATATTCTATCCAAAGTCTGTGCTTCACATGGCCTAGATTTTCCCTTTGATGTATTTTTTATCTGTTTTACTTTGCCTCCATAGCTTGGTTCCTTTATATTTCTGCAATCATGCCTTTCTGTCCTACAAGCAAGACAATGTGTACTCCCATGTTTGTTCAACAGCGTGCATGCATTACATGCCCACTTTTCACCAGAAAATGAAGACAGATCATCAGGTGAAGGAGGGCTTTGATGGTTATCAGACGGCTTCTCCAATGACAATCCACTAGGTCCAGATATTCTATCCAAAGCCTGTGTTTCCCATGGTTTGGATTTTCCCTTTGATGTTTTCTTTTTCTGTTTTATTTTTCCTTCATAGCTTGGATCCTTTCTAGATCTGACATCAAGTTTTTCTGTCCTACAAGCAACGCAATGTGTGTTCCCTTGCTTGCTCAATAGTGCGCATGTATTACATGCCCACTTTTCACAGGAATATGAATTGAGGCAATCTGATGAAGGAGGAGACCTTTGACAGTGATCAGTTGGCTCCACTGAGGACAAGCCACTAGGCCCTGATATTCTATCCATATCTTGTGTTTCCCATAGCTTGGATTTTCCCTTTGCATTCTGGTACCCATCCTTGAATAGTACCTCCACTTTGTCTGATACTTCGCTCGTGCAAGAACCGGAAGCTGCATTTGAACTGAATGTTTCATCTTCATTGCAACCTACATAAATACCCTTTCCCTTTCTACAATTGTCAATGCTGCCAGATGTAATTTTTATTCCCATATTCTGATTGGCAACTTTATTTCCAGTGTGCTGTGAATTGTTCTTTAGCCCAACCTTATGAGCCTCTAGCAGTTCTCTTCCTTTATCTTGGTCAGGGCATAAACTTGCCAGCTCAGATACAAGATGCAACAAACCCACCTTTGAAATATATGCATAATATTTTTGAGCATCAACATCACCCTTTCGAAACTGACCAGATATATCTTTAAATGCTGACAATTGTTGCTTATCACCTCCCAAACCTGATTGAATATTTTCATTTAATATTTTGTTTGCAGCACGTGTTTCCTCAATGGTCATCAAAGGTGCATTGCTTGAGCCACAGCTTTGGTTTTTAGTTGCAGATACAAGGGGCACATGCTGCCTTCCTAAAAGAGTGGGGAAGTCATCTGAGTTTGGCACCATTTCTCGGGCATTAACAGCAGTAGGAATATTTAAGTATATTTCACTAGTATTATGCATAAATGGTCCCCCCGAGTAATTCAGATTTCTGTCGCTGTTTGTCTGATACAAGGATGAATTCATATCATATGAGGAAGAAAGCTGCACTGGGCCCACTCTACGTCTTGATTCTGGTCCATTGAGAACTCTTACCTTTCCTTGTCCACCACGTAGAAGTGCAGCCATAGACTTATGTGATCTCGGACCCTTGCTCCTAAAATTCTCTGAAGCATTGTTTGACATTCGAGGAAGAGGAGGAAAGGCAGATTCCTCAAGAGGGGAGTTAAGTTCTATCTGACTTAATGCCGTAAGATACCTGGAAGAATCAGTTGATAGAGTACTCATGGAAGAGCTTGCTACCATGTCAGAGGAAAGTAAGGAAGGCATTTGATTAGGGCTCTCCCCAGAAATACCTATATTCTCAGCATTTGCAATCAATATGGATTCGCGAATGGCATTCTCTGTATTAATCAGCTCCATGCTAGCCTGATTAGTGGCAGAAAACCAATCATTCATCCTCTGCCATCGTCTCCTCCCAACTTGCTGCAACTCACACTCATTATCTCGGCGTCTATACTGAAAACTGACAGGAATCTGTATAACATTCAATCACAATATTTGGCAAATATTATCTATTATGAACAAGAGTTTAGGAGCATAAAATAGAAAACCAGTGCAAGCATTGCATAAAACAGCAAGAAAGGCCACAACCCTTTCAATATACAGAGGTTTGTAGTAGAGATGGGTATAAAATTATGGAAAAGAAGGCATTCCATTATGTTCTTGTGTATAACATTCAATCACAGTATTTAGCAAATATTATCTATTAACAACAAGAGCTGAGGAGCATAAAATAGAAAAAACAATATAAGCATTGCATATAACAGCAAGAAAGGCCACAACCCTTCCAATATACAGAGATTTGTAGTAGAGATGGGGATAAATTAAGGAAAACTATGCACGTAAAATTAAGAAGGTATTCTGGCAGCTAGCTCTTGGGCCGAATACAAGAGCCAGATGGAGAAGCAATCTGTCCCATAGGTTATTTTTAGCCTCGTGGACGTTAAAAATACTTTTTTTCTTTCTTTCTAAAATAATGGAAAATATGGCATTCCATTATGTTCTTGTGGAGGAAATACATGAAATTCATATAATACTATATTTTTCAAAGCAGCAACACAACAAAAAGAATATATGAAAATATCCATTGAGGATACAAATATTATATATTAAAATGTATGAGGAATGAATGATGATGTTACAAATGAGGCCCGCTTATATACCGAGGCAGATGCCTCTTCACGGAAGGTCATGTCCCATTACTAATCATTATTTATTGGTTATATTTTTATATTATTTTATTCATAACATTGCCTTCCTCCTCAAAAAGCTTTGTCCTCAAAGCTTGTTGATAAAAAGGCTTGATATATTTTTTGGTCTCGACTGTCTTTTCGTCTTAGAAACTTCATTGATACTAAACGATATGATCCTTGGAGCGATATATAAAATTGTCGCACGGATGAGGGATCAGACTATCCTAGATCAATCTTCTGTGGAATCTTGCGATGACTGGAAACTTGTGATAGGTTGTTATCACATGAGTGGATTGCACTGACATTAGTATTCTTCGGAACATCAGTTTGTTGTTTCTGTTCTGAATATGTAGCTTGATCGATTTGTCTCCTCTCATGATTCGGATGTCGATAAGGAATTCTAGTGATTTGATTTTCCCTTATCTTATTTATGTCATCTCCTTGATTTATTTGAAATACCTGATTTCCTTTAGCTATGGACGTGGAACAGTTAATTTTTGGATCTTCACTTTTCCCGCAATAGACCCTTTAACTCTAAATAGTACTGAAGCATAATTACGTGAGGTTTCTGGAAATCTTCCTTCTTTTATTGCTGAACTAGACTCCATTTTACTTCAGAAATTCTTTTAAACTTGTTTTTAAGTATAATTCAAGTTCCTTCAAGATTTGTACTTCAAGCCTCCTTAAAAGTGTCTTTTAATAAAAATTTTTCTTTTTATGAAATGATCTTTTATTTCATAAATTAATTCACTTATGATTACCTTCACAAATATTTGGGAAACATTCTCTAATAAGACTTCACACCCTTTTTTGTTTATTATTACTAAAGTCACCTTTCAAAATATAATGAAATGTCCTTTTAATAATATAATACTCAACTCTTCTCTTTTGAAAAATTCCTATGTTTTTTTTTTTGTTATAACCTTCTTTATAATTTTTTTTTTGTTTTAATTAAATAATTGTAATAAAATTATATGAAAATAATGTTATCATATAACTTATGACTGGATTATATAAAATTGTATCATCGACCAAGACAACAAAGGTGTTTGCCCTTATGGTTCGATGGAGACATGACTGTTTTGAGGGGTGCGATCAGTCGGGCCACAGAAGACAAGGCATGATCGTATTTTTTGATGTTCGTGGGAGTGATTGAATTCTTCTATAGTGGAAGTAATTGCTGCCACAGATTGCAGCAAAGTCGTTTTCTTTCAAATTGTCTTTGTTTCAAGACCTAATTAATTGTTGGAATTATCAAGTCTGCTTAATTGTTTTATGAAACAGTGCTACGGTTCTCCCAGCGTTAACTCACAACTTTCAAAACCCTTTATGAAACGGTGGCTACGATTCTCTGTCGCTGTTAACTCTCAATTTTCAAAACCCTTCACTATAACCCTTTTGTATTACGTGCTCTTTCAATTTTTATTGTAATTCTAGAAGTAGCTTCCGAACTTGTACAATACATTAATAATCTTTTGGTGGAATAGGTTGGCACAGTCTACGAGTAACGCTCGACGGTGGTCTGTCAGATTTGATGGGAAGTCGAGTAGGGATGGCTTATGGTGGTAGTGTGTATTGGGCAATGGCGTTGCGGTGAATGATGGGGGCAGACGACGATGACGACAATGATGTCGTAAAGAGCAGCGATTGAGCAGGGGTTGGAGTCAGCGTGTAGTTGTAGGAAGGTCTGTCCGTGCAGGTATTTTTTTTCTAGACCGACTACTTTTATTTTTAATTTTAATTTTTTTTAATATCTATTTTTGTTTTTTTTTTAATAATTTGTTTTTTTCTAAATATATATTCGATTTTTCACTTTGATCTTCAATTTTTTTTTTTTTTTACTTTTAGTTTTCTCTCTATAATTATTGACCCTTTTTTTATATTTTTTTAATCTTTAATTTTTATTTTTTGACTTTATATATATCGCTCTTTTTTTTTCAAAACTATTTTCTTTTAAATATATATTTTTAAAATGGCCAAGGGCCTCTGACGAAGTAAGTGACAAAGAAACTCAGAGAAACTCCAACTGCTATTGTGTAGCGAAGTGATTCAATTGAGATGACAACAATGTTGACGCAAAGTTGATGGCCAAAGACCTAGATCAGAGAGCATGTCTCTGTGCAACAGTGGAGCGACCAGAGGATTGAACTTCTCTGATACCAAATGAAGTGAAAATATCAATTGAGGATACAAATATTATATATTAAAATGTAGGAGGAATGAATGATGATGTTACAAATAAGGCTCGCTTATATACCTAGGCAGGTGCCTCTTCATGGAAGGTCATGTCCCATTAGGCATGCCTCTTCAACCTAATTACTAATCATTATTTATTGGTTACATTATTTATATTATTTTATTCATAACAAATTTCCATGCACACTAGGTTTGGTTTATGCCTTAACTAGGAACATAAACACACTATTAGTGCCTAAATTCAAACAACTTTGCAAAGCAGAAATATAACAACAATCAGATCGATATAGTACACAAGAATTTATGGCCCAACACTTGTTTCTTATTAGTCCTTTAATAAGAAAACCATAGGGTTCTCGTACCAGGGATCATGGCCCTTTAGAATCCCCAATACAATGCCAAAATACAGGTCAATCCTTTGACCAAGTTCTAGGGCTGAGGCCAATTCCTTTAGGCTCTCATCTGTCCAAAATACAACACCTACAACTATCAAATATCACAACTGTAGCACTACTAGGGCTTAACCAGACCATCTTAAATCACCAAAACATCAAATGCTTACCTGAACATGATCCTTTAGCCCATGATCCTCTTGCTATAGCTTCCTTAGGCCTATTTCACTTACAACCAGCTCCTTTAGGCCTTCACCGGACCTTCGGCCTTGCTATCACTAGCTGAACCTTCACCTTGCCTTGTTGGACAATCCACTTAGTCTCCTAAAACAGACTTCCACCTTGGCTATGGATAGGTCTCTTGTAGCCACCTCACACTTCACAGCACTCGGCCTTGCTTCAGGTAAGACTCTTCTTGGCTCCTTACTATGACTCCTCTAGGGCTGTCTTCCTCACAAGTGATGTCCTTCACACTTGATGCCTTAGCCTATCCTTTGGCCTTCAATATATATGCTTCCTTTAGGTGTCATGGGATCCCTCTTTGTTCTTCAACCCCACTTCACTGTTGAAAATTTTGGTAGCTATGGTCAATATTTTCGTTGGCAAATTGATGTAGAAATTATGAATTTTGATGCTTGACCAAGTTGGCCTAAGATGCACAAGTCGGCCCCACATGTGGAAAATCCACCTCCAAAACCAAATATAAATATGACTTTGTTGGAGCTCATTTTGTCATCTGAAGAGAACAAAGTTCCTTCTCAAGCTAAATACTCCAGAAGACTTGGAATACAAAAATATCCATGAGGATACAAAATTTATTATATAAAAGGTATAAAGAATGAGATATGAGATAGATGATTGAATGTTACAAATGAGGCCTACTTATATACCTACGCAGGTGCCTCTTCACGAAAGGTCATGTCTTATTAGACATGGTCTTTTAACCTAATTACTAATTTAACTAATTAATCATTATTTACATTAATTTATTCATTACATTCCCTTCCTCCTCAAAAAGCTTTGTCCTCAAAGCTTGTTGATGAAAAGGCTTTGATTCTTGTCTCTGCTACGCATGTCTTCTCTTCTCGGGGTAGTCATCCTGGTTGACACAAGTTGATATGATCTTCTAAGTGACAAACAAAACTGTCGCATGGAGAATGGATCAAACCATCCTAAATCAATCTTCTATGGAATCTTATGGTGACTGGAAACTTGTGACGACTTGTGATCACATGAGCAGATTGCACCGACATTAGTATTCTTCGGAATATCAGCTTGTTGATTCTGTTCTGAATACATAGTTTGGTCGAGTTGTCTGCTCCCATGATTTGGATGTCGATAGGGAACCTTTTTGATTTGCCTTATTTGATTTTTTTCCAGCGACGATGTTACTGAGCCTTCACTTAGAATGTTCCTTGTTGGAACTACAACATCTAAGTTTGCATCTTCTGCAACTTGCTTGTCTTCTTCTTGAGTTGTGACATTTATTGGATCAATGCTCATTTTTTCTTCAACTTGAACTTCTACATTTGAAGGTTTCAATGATTCATTTTCGACAAAGTTGTTGCACCTTGTTTTCTAATGACTTCTTGTATTTCTTCAGTTTCTTAATTTGCATTAGTAATTTGTCATTGTGGTCCTTGAGGCGAGCAACTTCTTCATTCTTGTTAGTGGTGATTTTGTCAATTTCCTTTTGCATAATTTGTATTACTTTTTTACCTTCTTGAGAAATTACCTTTGAAATTTCTTGTATGTCCTCACTCTCAGGCATCACTAAATTTGGCTTCAAGATAACGTCCTGCAGCATTATTTTCTTCTTTTTGTAGGAGAATGTCAAAAACTTCTTTTTCGTATTAAGGATGAATGACCCTAGTGATTCCATCCAAAGCGAACCCAGAACTATATCACTATTGTTGCAAAATAACGTTTTAACAGTGAATTGCGAGACAAAGGAATACTCCCCAATACTTAGGTGTAAATTCTCTATGTCGTATTGTTTATCATTTGCATGAAATGAATTTGTTTCAGTTATATTTGATTCAGGGATCACTAATTGGTTAACACATTCAGTACTAACATAATTATTCTTTTGAGTAAGATTGATAGATATGAGAACTTCCTTTCCCGCAAGTGACCCTTTGATTTCAATTAGCGCATAGACACACATACTATAATTTTTAGGAAATCTTCCCTCTTTTAGTTCTGTTTTCGATGCCATTTTGTCAGATAACTTCGGAGTTTTTAAGGGTGACCCTTCATAATATTTATAATAAAATATTATTATTTCCCTTTAATAAACCCTCAAGCTAATTATTCTTTCCAATATCCTTTACTATTATTCCTTCAATCTTTGGTAATGAATCCTTCACTAATATTCTCTTTTAAAAGAGACTCAAATTCTTTTATATATGTATATATTCCCTTTTTAAATAAAATCTTTAAAATATAATGATTTATCTCCTTTTCCACTTTTCCAATACTTAAACCTTTAATAACCTTCTTTTCTTTTATTTACCTTCCAGCTTTAATAATGATTCCTTAATATTTTAAGAAATCCTTAATAATATTTTTCCTTTCGTTTTTTTTTTTTTGAAAATTACTTCCTTTATATAACCTTAAATATAGTCTTCCTTTAGTGATGAGTTCTTTGACTAAGTAAATTCTAGTTTTATTTATTTATTTTTATTTATAATTTTTTTTATTTTTTTATTTTTAACAATTGATTTTTTTTTAACTCTTTTTGTTTTTTGTTTTGAAAAGTTACAACTCTAGTGAAACGTGGCTATTCACCTATAAAATATATGTCCACTTATGTGTATTTGACTCGGTTAATGTTCTCCACGTAAAAGTAAACTTACCATTCACATAGAGATTTTTTATTCCTTTTGTTCTTATTTTATCTTGCAAATACCATGGGCTTCTAAAACCACGAGCTTGTAAACCACTTAAAGAATAATCAAAATAACCTTATCTACTCTTCCTTCTTTCTTTTTCCTTTTTATTTTTAAATTGTCTTGGTATCTACGTATATGTACTACTTTATATATATCTCTTTTTTTTTACTTATATATATATATATATCAAAGATGAAAAAATCGCGATTTTATCGCGATTATTTGAAATTATCGCGATTTTTTCAAGTGAAAGATATTATCGTCGATAATTTCGACGATAATTTGAAATTATTGTTAGCGCGATATTATCGCGATTATTTCGTAATTATCGCGATTCGATCGGAAATTATCGTCGCTGCCTCCAACAACGCGTTTATATTCCGATTTTTGGTTTTTTTTTTTTTCATTTTTACTTGAACAGCGTGGGTTATGAGAGCCAAGGAGGGAAGGAGGTGATTTACAAGCCCAAGATTGGACAAAAGTGAAGAATTTCTTGCAAGTCAAGCGAACAAAAATCGAATTTGGACCAAGTGTCTCCGGCAAAACGTTTTTCCAGGGATGGGCATCAAATTTGACCCATTTTTTTTTGTTTTTTTCTTGTTCTTCCATGGGTTTCTATTACCCATGTATTTTTCATCATTTGTGATTGCATTTGGTTGTGTTTTTTTTTTTTTTTTATTGAGAGGAGAGGGTTTATTTTGGTCAAAAATGCAAAAAATTGTTTGTTAAATTTTGTTTTTTATATTTCTTCTTGTGCTCTTAGGTTCTTCCCATTATTTTTGCTTGTGTTTCAACATGTATTTTTTCCTATTATTTTTGCATTGAGTTGAGGGTTTTTTTTTTTTGTGAAAAAAATCAAAATGTTGCATGTAAAATTGTAATTTTTTAATTTTATTTTTTAACTGGCAATTTTTCTTGTGCCCTAGGTTCAAATTTCAACATTCAAAGTTCAAAGTTTCCAACATGCCAAGGAAATTAGATCCTTTCTGGGAATTTGGTGAACCTGATGGGGGGTTTGACCGATTAAACTTGACTTGCAAATTATGTGGTCAACACATGGCAAGGGGGGTATACAGGTTGAAATACCACCTGGCACAAATTCCTGGGCATGAAGTAGGCCCTTGCAAAAAAACCAATCCAGAAATAATCAGAAGAGCCATGAACTCATTGGGAGAAATAGAAACCACTAAAGTCAGCAAAGCAGCTCTGGAGAGTCAAATATCAGGGTTTGGAGTTGACCGTGAGAGTGGTAGTGGCTCTTCAGCATCAGCCTCTTCTACAGGCAGCCCCGCAGTTGCCTCCTCATTTTTTGTTCCTAGAACCACTCCCGGGGCACAGCCATCTATCTCCTCCCTTATTAAAAAAAAAGGAGAAGGAAGAAGCTGATAAGTTGTTGGGCAAACTGTTTCTTTGGAGTGATATTCCTTTCAATGTTGCCAGGAACAATCCATTTTATCAGGCTGCGATTGATGCTATCGTTGTTGTTGGCCCAGGATACAAAGCCCCTACATATCATGACCTTAAAGGGCGCATTCTGCAAAATGAGAAAGCTGACTGCACCAAGAGATTGGAAGAGTTAAGGGCATCATGGGAAGTCACAGGATGCACTGTGATGTCAGATGGTTGGACTGATCAAAGGGGTAGGACCCTTCTTAACTTCTTGGTCAGTTGTCCCAAGGGGACAATGTTTATAAAATTTGTTGATGCATCTGCACATGTCAAAGATGCAAGATTATTATGTGATTTATTAGATGTGTTCATTATGGAGGTTGGGCCCCAAAATGTTGTCCAAATCATAACGGACAACGCTGCAAACTATGTTTCAGCTGGCAAGATGCTTATGGAGAGGTATCCGAGCATATTTTGGACACCTTGTGCTGCACATTGCCTTGATTTGATGTTGGAGGACATCGGAAAGCTTGATTTGTCAAAGATATTGTAGAATCATCAAAGAGAATCACAAAATTTATATATAACCATGGATCTGTGCTTCATTTGATGAGGACATTCACCAACAATAAGGAGTTGGTGCGGTCTGCTATTACACGATTTGCCACTACTTTCATCTCTCTTCAATCCCTCTTGAATTCTAAGTGGGATTTGAAGAGAATGTTTCTTTTAGATGAGTGGCGTGCTTTGACTATCAGCCGCAAATCAGAGGGACAGGCCATCTGCAGGTTGGTGTCATATCAGGAAGATTTCTGGGTTGGAGTGGAAGAGGTGTGCAGCATTAGTGAACCTTTGGTAAAGGTTCTTAGATTGGTGGATGGAGAGAAGCCTGCAATGGGCTACTTGTATGAGGCCATGGATAGGGCCAAAGAAGCTGTTCGCAACTATTATGATGATAAGGGTGATGATGGGTTTCAGAGACAACTTCTTTTATGGGAAGTGATTGATGATCGATGGAACAACACACTCCATCGTCCCATTCATGTTGCAGGGCTCTTCCTGAACCCCGCATTTGCTTATTCATGTGGTTTTCTATTTGATGCTGAGGTCATGGATGGCTTTTTCACTTGTGTTCAGAAGATGGTGCCAAATCCATTAGAACGTGCAGAGATATCCAAAGAGATGGAGGTATATAGAATGGCAGGTGGCACCTTGAGCTTCGACATGGCTGTCCAGGATAGGACTGCTAAAATGCCAGGTAAGATTTTCATTATTTTAAAAATTTTCTTATGTTTGTAACTTTATAAATTATAAGTTTATCTTATTTGTTGTAACTTGTAACTTGTAAATGCATGGTGGAGGAGCTACGGTGGCAGATTACCAAAACTCCAAAAACTTGCCATTAGAATACTCAGCCAAACATGTAGCGCTTCAGGATGCGAACGCAACTGGAGTGTATTTGAAAAAATACACACCAAAAGGCGCAACAGGTAAAACACTTAACATATTCAAATTTCGAACTGATTTTTTGAATTCATTAAATATTTTTTTTTAATTATTTAATTTATTAATTTATGACCCTTGTACAGGTTGGAGGGTCAGCGGCTCAATGACATGGTTTACGTCTACTACAATCTTAGATTGTGGGTGAGACAACTTGAGAGGACCCCTGATAAGGAGGCCATCTCTTTAGATGCGATTGACACCACTGCTGAATGGAGGGTTGAGGCTGAGAGGCCTGTCATGGAGTCAGCCCCTGATTGGATAGAGGAGGAGGTAGTGGAGGGGGAGGACGAGGAGGAGGACGAGGAGGAGCAGCAGGAGGAGGAGGAGCAGGAGGAGGAGGTGACACCACCTACCACTACTACCGGTAGAGGACGTGGTCTGCCTCCTTTAGCTCCTAGTGGTTCAGGTTCCCGTTCCAGTTCTGGTGCTTCATTTTTTTCTTCTAGAGCACGAAAGAGCCCATTGCCAGTCTCGCCAGCGTCTTTATCTAGAGAGAAAGGCAAAGCTGTTGTATTTTCTCGCAAGAGGGGCAGAGGAAATCAATAGTATAGGACCATAGGTTATATGGTCACTGGTGCATTGACATTCCTTTGTATATGACTGTTGACATTATGACTCATGATATGAGATACATTATTATATTTTTTGTTGATATTTTGAGGCTGAGTTGACTCTTGAGACTCAAGACTTAGTATTCAGGACAGGATTCAGTTTTATGTGTGATGTAGCACTAGACATGATATTACACATCTTATATATTAGTTTTTTTTTTCATATTTATGTGTCAATGCATTTATTTTATGCTGTAGATGCTTTAGATATTAAAAAAATTGAAAAAAAAGGAATATTTTTGTATGTGCCGATTTTTTCCCCTCGGCGATAATATCCCGATAGCGATTTTTTCATCTTTGATATATATATATATATATATATATATATATATATATATATATATATATATATATGACTATATATATATTGCTTTTGCTTCTTTTTTTTCAAAAATTTTCCTTTTTTTTCTTCAGATTTTTAATTTGACCAAAGGCCTACTGGTGAAATTGCTTCAAATTTTTAATTCTGGCCAAAGGCCTACTGGTGAAATTTCTTCAAATTTTTAATTTTGGCCAAAAGCCTACTAGTGAAAATGGAAAAACTCCAAGACTGGTAGCGAAACACTTTGACGACAACAATGTTGATGAATTTTTGATGGCCAAAGGCCTGGATCGAGGAGCGTAGCTCTGTGCAGCGATGAGCGGCCAGAAGATCGAACTGCTCTGATACCAAATGAAGAGAACAAAGTTTCTTCTCAAGCTAAATACTCTAGAAGTCTTGGAATACAAAGATATCCATGATGATACAAATTTTATTATATAAAAGGTATGAAGAATGAGATATGAGATAGATGATTGAATGTTACAAATGAGGCCTGCTTATATACCTACGCAGGTGCCTCTTCACGAAAGGTCATGTCTTATCAGACATGGCCTTTCAACTTAATTACTAATTTAACTAATTAATCATTATTTACATTAATTTATTCATTACAGCATCATCGCATCACACACATTCAATCTGAAATAGAGAGAAGACATCCACACGTGTGAAGGAGACAAAAGGAGAATCTGTTATGCATTGACCAACCTATCTTCTTCTATTTGACTAGCATTGACATCGAAATATTGCTTTTGTTTTAACCAAGCTCTTTGATTGTCTTAAAGGCCGAATAATCCAGGGATTTGCTGACTCTATTTGACCACACCCATATCTCTTTTTTTGGGTTCGTTGACTTGGGTTGACCGCAGGCTTGACTGAGGCTTTGACCGAGAATTGCAAGAGACTATTTGAATGAAGTTTGACAGAATTTTGGCCCTCTATTTTGTGCTACCTCAGGCCAAAATTCGACCCTTTGTTGCAGACTGTGATTTTGACCAGCGTTGACTTTCTTCTCTCTCCTTTGACTAGTTTGACTTGGAAATTGTTGAGGTCAGATTTTGAAATCTTGTTGGTATATTTTGAGGTACTATTGATGAACTGAATTCTCTCTCTCATAAGGAAAAATTGGTTGGGTTTTCCCCTTGTGAGTTTTGCCTTGGCTGTGAGCCTAATTTTTGGTTTCTCGTCTTTGGTTTACTGCTTACTGTGATCTCAATTGCTCTATTGATGAAAGTAAATGGTGGAAATTTTTCATGTGTAATTGCTAAAGGCGTAGTCTAACTAGACTGCTTTTTTGCCCTGAAAATCATGGAAATTTTGGTAAGATTTTAAGAAAATCCGGCAGGGATTTTTGTAAATCCAGCTTATAGCTATCAAACTTCAATATTTTGGGTGCCCTAGTGGTTTTTGATGGTGCTAAATCCATTTCCACCACCAAAAACATGATTCAAACACTGCTACTGCAAGATTTCTTAATTTTTTTTTTGCCCAAATTTCGGTCAATTTTGACCGTCCAGGCAATTCCTCTGCCTCCATAGACAACTCCATTGCTTAATGATTAGAATGCTATAAGAAGACTGATTGTATCATTAGAAGTAGTTATCAATTGTGAAAAACCATACTAGTCTTGATTGCACTAGAAATTCAACATGGGATCAAAGCTTTGGTGAAGGGAAAGAGCTGTGAGATCACCTTGAAGAGCATTGAGAGCTTTGGGGATTCTTCATCTTTCTATTTTTGGTTGGTCATCTTCATCATGAATTTCTTCATGAAGGCTGAGAACAAGCTTGAAGGAGCTACTAATTACAGGGCATGGAAGGCTAGGATTGACCTAGTACTTGCAAAGGCACAAGGTCTTGGGTATTGTTACAGGAAAAGTTACTGAACCAGTTGATCAAGGGGGAAAAGACAAATTTCAAGAAGATGACATCTTGACAAGAAGCATCATTATAGAATCTACTGGGGATCATTTGCTGACTCTATTTGACCACACCCATATCTCTTTTTTTGGGTTCGTTGACTTGGGTTGACCGCAGGCTTGACTGAGGCTTTGACCGAGAATTGCAAGAGACTATTTGAATGAAGTTTGACAGAATTTTGGCCCTCTATTTTGTGCTACCTCAGGCCAAAATTCGACCCTTTGTTGCAGACTGTGATTTTGACCAGCGTTGACTTTCTTCTCTCTCCTTTGACTAGTTTGACTTGGAAATTGTTGAGGTCAGATTTTGAAATCTTGTTGGTATATTTTGAGGCACTATTGATGAACTGAATTCTCTCTCTCATAAGGAAAAATTGGTTGGGTTTTCCCCTTGTGAGTTTTGCCTTGGCTGTGAGCCTAATTTTTGGTTTCTCGTCTTTGGTTTACTGCTTACTGTGATCTCAATTGCTCTATTGATGAAAGTAAATGGTGGAAATTTTTCATGTGTAATTGCTAAAGGCGTAGTCTAACTAGACTGCTTTTTTGCCCTGAAAATCATGGAAATTTTGGTAAGATTTTAAGAAAATCCGGCAGGGATTTTTGTAAATCCAGCTTATAGCTATCAAACTTCAATATTTTGGGTGCCCTAGTGGTTTTTGATGGTGCTAAATCCATTTCCACCACCAAAAACATGATTCAAACACTGCTACTGCAAGATTTCTTAATTTTTTTTTTGCCCAAATTTCGGTCAATTTTTTGACCGTCCAGGCAATTCCTCTGCCTCCATAGACAACTCCATTGCTTAATGATTAGAATGCTATAAGAAGACTGATTGTATCATTAGAAGTAGTTATCAATTGTGAAAAACCATACTAGTCTTGATTGCACTAGAAATTCAACATGGGATCAAAGCTTTGGTGAAGGGAAAGAGCTGTGAGATCACCTTGAAGAGCATTGAGAGCTTTGGGGATTCTTCATCTTTCTATTTTTGGTTGGTCATCTTCATCATGAATTTCTTCATGAAGGCTGAGAACAAGCTTGAAGGAGCTACTAATTACAGGGCATGGAAGGCTAGGATTGACCTAGTACTTGCAAAGGCACAAGGTCTTGGGTATTGTTACAGGAAAAGTTTCTGAACCAGTTGATCAAGGGGGAAAAGACAAATTTCAAGAAGATGACATCTTGACAAGAAGCATCATTATAGAATCTACTGGGGATCATTTAATTCCTTATATTGTAGATTAGCAATCCTCCAAGGCTATGTATGATGTCATTGTTGGATTGTACACTATGAACAACATCAATCAATCCATAAATCTAAGGGTCAACTTTGCAATATCAAGATGACAAAGAATGATATGGTGGTATCATACTTCATTAGAATTTCTCAAATAAGAGATCAACTCAAAGCCATTAAAAAATAAGTATCTCACAAAGAATTGGCAATTGTGGCTTTGGGTGGTTTGCCTATATTGCGAGATCCTTTTGCATCAAGCATTTGTGGAAGAGAAAATGCACCTTCATTTGATAAGTTGTGCACTGCCTGGACTCAAGAAGAATCAAGAATCCTTTCTAGAGGGCAGATTGAAGATCCAAGTGAAGAAGCTTTTGCAATTCATTCTAAGAGTAATAGAAGAAGGCCTAATTTTCGAAGATTTCATAGAAGTTCTAGTAGAAGACCCTGTTGATTTTTGTAGCATCGGATGTGCTCTAGCCTCGATATTTTGTAGAGAGGCGAAGACACATGCATTCTCCAAGACCCAAAAATCATTTGGGAAAATTCCACCTGGAGGTGATTTAATTTATATAATTGATTATTTTTAATGTATTCCTAAGTCTAAACTTAGAAATGTGATTAATTAAATAGTATAAATTAAATTTGGTGAGAATCTCCTAGATGAAGATGAAGATCTAGTCCAAGTTAATCATAACCATCGATTATGTTTTAATCTTAGTCGTTGATGTTTAAATGAGAGTTTATAAGAAGGAACTCGATGGGCACTTGGAGAACACACCAGTGCAGATACTTAGTTGCCTAAGCTGATCGATTTTCTCAGTGGCTAAAGTTTGGCAAGAGAAAATCGAATCAGAGGGAGAGTTGCAGGTGGGAGAGAGACGAATTAGCAATAGTCCGAGAGTGCAGGGAAAGTCTGGAAAGGGCAACACAAAGGAGGGACGCAGATCACTAGCATAGAGGCAGTGACGTAGGCACTGTGCAGAGGGTGACGCAATGAGGCCAACGTAAGGACACAAGGTCCTCTTCAGGGTCAGAAAAACGCTGTGAAGTGTGAGAAATTGATCAGTAAATTTCTCTCAGTGTCTCTTCTTCTATTTTGCTATCCAGAATCTTGTACATGAATTATTGCTGAAGAATAATAAAGAAACCTTCATCTGCTGCACCGGTTTTCCCACATTGGGTTTTTTCGAGGACGATTGTCCAAAATAACTGTCATTGTGATTATATGTGTGCTAGTATTTTTCCTTGTATTTACTTTCCGTTGTATTTTATTTATGAAGGTTGCATTACAATTTATTTCGATGTTTACTGTGTAACACCGTAAATAACTTGATTTTGAATTAACAAGTAGAAGAAATAATATCAGTGGCTGCAGTAGGGATTCCAACTAAGGAATTTTCACATGGTATCAGAGCGAAGTTGAAGCGGGAAGAGCTCAGAAGCAGAGCTGAAGAAGGATTTCGAAAGATTGCGTAGGCAATAGATTGAAACCCCAGAGGGGTTGCGCAGTCCATTACCAGGAGGGAAAATTTTCATGGAAAAATCTTTCTCTGAGTGAGTCGACAGAGAAGAAGATTTTTCGGATCGAGATTTGCCAGAGGCAAAGGGAGCAATGTAGCAGCTTCAACGCAGAGAAGATATTCTACTGGGACACAATTTTCTGCAGTAGTTGGCTGGGGCAAAAAAGCGTCAGCATTAGAAAGGAGAAATAACACAGAAAATTATGGATAGTCAAGAGGCCTTAGAATTATCTTCCAGATTGGAAGATGAGTTTGCGTGTCCATCAGGTTCGACATTAGCTGGTATCTAGTATATTGATAACGGAGCTTCATCTCACATGACTGGAGTAAGAGAATATTTCTCTAGCTATCAAGAAGAACAGATGGACTTCCAGATCACTATGGACAACAGAATTAAGTGTACTCCAGTAGGGAGAAGCACCATAGAGTTTCATACGGAAGCAGGAACTAGCACTAGCGCCACTGATGTACTGCATATGTCAGGATTGGGTGTGAACCTGATTTCAGTGTCCCAATTGCAGGACAAAGGGTAAGATGTATACTTCGTGGGAAAGAAGGTGTATGTCAAACATCCCAGCTGGAAGAAGGTGAGACAGATTGGAGCTTGAAGCAACAGGTTATATAAATTGCAGATCAATTCTCCAATGGCATTGAGAGGCAGTAATAATAACAGAGAGAAGGAGTTGAATGAACTATGGCACAAGAGGATGGGACACTTACACCATGGAGCACTTAGGATGCTCAGAGAGACTGTGACAGGAGTTCTAGTCCTCAGCACCGAGCATGATGACGTATGCAAAGGATGCATACTAGGGAAGCTATGTTGCACTGCCTGTGGGGACGGAGGGACGAGTTTCCGGGACGGCTAGAGCGCACCCCCAAATTTTCAGGGGACGGCGGGTTGGGGACGACAAGTGCGGCAACTATTTATTATATTTATTATTTATTAAAAAAATTAAAATTAAATAAAATTAAACATGAATCAAAATAAATAAAATTAAAAATACTAAAATCATAAAACTAAAGACAAATTTTGAGAATTGTGCATCACAAAAACAAATTTCGTCATCATTGCATAACTTAAAGACTAAAGTTAAGAAGTACTGTTAGTTTCATTATTCATACAACTTACAACCTACAAATTACAATCTAATAATCTACTAGACTACTACTATCTAATATCTACATAATCAATGATCATTCTATGATCATTGATCAATAATGCATGATGAATAATTTCAAAATTTAATGATCAATGTCACAAATATGATCAAGCACAAATATGTACCACAAATATGATCAAGCACCCAAAGGATGGTGCAAACACTTTTGGAGTAACTGCAAAAGTTAACGTGTACAACTTCTCACTTTCTCATACAGCACAACCATACTTTAAAATAGAAAATTAAAACAGAATACTTGTAGGTGTAGTTAAAGTGCATCAAACTAAAGAAAAATGTTCGAAGTTATATGTGGCTGATCCACTATTAGTGGAAATGAATATCCATTTACTTATTATGGGCACATCATTCTCATGAGTAGCAGAATATTATGAAGTTCTGGATAGTTTAACCTTTTCACCAAACACATGTAGTAAGAATAAAGTCTATGATATATCCATTATGTGCATATGAAGTATTATGGACTAATTTAGTCATTTGCACATCGGGAGGGAAACATATGTTTCAAAACTTCTCAACACTATATATCGATGTAAATTCAATACATACATGATGGACTTCATGAGATGCATGATATCTCTTCGAAAATTGCCAAAGGCATGAAATTTCTTTTTACAGATGCACTAAATAAAAATTGAATAAGAGAAATTACATTGAGAAAATAATATAATTGCATTATGTAGCATCTTTTCCATCCCATACAATATTAATTATGATACCAGAGAGCTCAGGATTCCATTCAATGCAAACCTTATTAAAAAGGGTAGGATATAGTATTAGTCTGTCTGCCTTTTTGTTGGAGTCTGCTGCCAGGATTCTGTGCGGCTGCTGGAGCTGTCGAGCTGTCGGGCTCTTTGCTGCAGTCTGCTGGAGTCTGGAGTCTGCGGGCTCTTCAAGCTGCAGGCAGAAAGCTCAAGCTCTTCACTCGGTGTCTGTAATATTCCCAAATTAGCAATAGCTAATTGGAATATTAATCGGGACCAATTTTGCCGCCATTAGTCAATTTCAAATAACAATGAGCGGGTCGCGGTCTCACCCGAGCGCGCGGAGGCAAGCACGTGGGCTGCGTTGGCAGCGTGGGGCCGAGAAGGGCTGCGCGGGAAAGGAGTCGATGGTTCGAGAGGAAGGCCGTATACAAAAGGGAGAGAGCTTCCTTGTTTTGGATGGATGAATTTTATGATATTGAAACTGGTCGCTAAGACTTGAGCACGCCGGCTGTTTAGCAGGTCTGCAGCACTGTTCAGTGCGCCGAGTGTCTCCGAGCGGAGATCTCAACCTCAGCCCCGGGGGACTTCGAGTGCCTGCTCGGGTGAGGCATTTCAACCTCAGCGCCGGGGGACTTCGAGTGCCTGCTCGGGTGAGGCAGTTCAACCTCAGCCCCGGGGGACTTCGAGTGCCTGCTCGGGTGAGGCAGTTCTATCATTATCTTGCAGGAGGATCGGGTTGGACTTATTGCAGAGCAGTATCAGGAGTGACAACGCTATCTGTGTGGAAAGACCGCGGTCCAACTCGTGTGATCTCTACAGTGCTATCATTTGGAGGTTCCGGGTCTGGTGAAGGAGCGGGGACAGTCCATGCCCAACGAGTACGTGAGGCAGAATTGGGAGTCTCGTAGCGGGCCTTTCTTTCAGCCGCAGCATATTAGCAGCACGCAACAGCACTCCCGCCGCTTGAACGCAGAACGGTGCACCGCTGCACCCCTGTTATTTCTTGAATACCTTTTGATTTGCCGTGGGCAAGTTTCGGGTGCTAACACCTGCGCATGTATTGTATTTCTTTATAACTTCCCGATATAATAAATGGCTCAGCGATTTCTCTGTTAATGTGTATCTATTGCATAGGCCGTTTCTGTTATTTTATGCGCTGTTGAATATTTTCATCAAGGAGCATTCCATTGCTGTACCATTTGCTGTGTTTATTTAATTTCCTTAAATAGGAATATTACAGTGGTATCAGAGCATGGTTCTGGCTCAGCCTGTGGACATTATCACAATGCCTACATTCTTACCTCTAGTGTCGAGTGAGAAAGAGAGGCAGCAGGATCATTTTCCCTTGGGAGATTATTTCAGAGAATGGCAGTCCAAGGGGGAAGACTTCAAAGCAGTTGTGCCCTTCAAAGATTACTGTCAGCTTAGGCAGGATGGAGTAAGGGACAGTGGTAACAGTGGAGTTTCTCACATGCAGAGTTCAGAGTTGCAGCGTACTATTGGGAGGTCACCTCTTCCCATGCATGGGGGATCCACTAGTCCCTGTGAGTTAAAGCCCAAAAAGACCGGAACGGTGAAAAGGAAGATTTCATTCTCATCCCTTTTCGGATTCAGAGGAAATTCATCCACCATAGAGGAAGTCGAGAAGATTGAAGAGAAAGAAGAGGAAGTGCCATGCGCTTCCGATTCTCATCAAGAAGAGATCACATCACCTCGTGAGGAGGCTTATGATAACGCTGTCACACTCATGGAGGAGCAGCCACATGCATCGACAGTTGGGGCAACCAACACTTTTGAGGATGGGACTCTTGCAGCTCTACAAGAAGTTCCAACTGCACATCAAGGTATAAAAGAATTTCCACAAACTATTGTTGTAGTAACTTCTTTAGAAAATTGTGGAGATTCACTTTTGTAGGTCTCAAGGGGAGATCTCACTGGAGATGTGCTTCGACACACTATGGGGTGCAATGCTTTTCTTCACTTCTCACAAGAGCAGATAGAAGATGGAGGACATCTTAGGATGGATAACATCTCTCATGCTCGTTTTGGACATCCCTTGAGCCATACACATCATGATGGGAGGGTTTTGCCTACCACCTATTTTGTTCTTGATAGGGTCTCATTGATCCTTGAGAAGTTTACATTTCAGAATCCCATGAAGTGCAAAGTCAGAAATTCGATTTGGGAGGATGGTAACCCTCATGGGAGGAGTACCAGGATGAGGAAAAGAAGGAGGCATCCACAAGTGATTGAGTGGATGTGGATGATGAGCAAGGAGCTAGGGAGCTACTTGCAGATCTATGATACCGGGCAGCAAGACGATTGGCTGCGCTGGTTACTCTTGAAAGAGTTTGGCCCTCACTTGGCAAACACTCTGCCTAAGGGTAGGAGGACGGGGAGAAGATGGCTGGATACTTACATCATTGAGCAACAGAGAGTATGGGTGCATGGTGTTGATATGATACTCATATCATTCATTATGTCTTCATCACATAAGTTGTATGATGGAAGTATGGGGAGGCAGCAAAATGTCTTGTTGCTTTGCTTGGGAGAGCAAGGGCAGATTTGCTCTCACACTTTGTATGATGTTGCAGGAGGAAGAGATGGCACTATCTCCTTGGTCTTCGATGATGGCTTGGAAGCACTTCCAACTTGGGAGGTGTTCCACATTTGTTGCAGCATTGTTAGAGGAGTCTTTGACAAGGATCATGTCAAAGAACGGAGCTTTATATTAACAGGAGCTTATTTGCATGAGCTCACAGCGTTGACACCTTGGAGCAGAGGTTTATGGATGAAGTGTGCCCGGCAGAGATATAGTGGATCTATAACCCATAGGTCCCAGGATCACTTCATATCTGTTGCACTTGATAAACAAAGAGGAGGTAACGATGGAAGAGACATTTATCACTATGACATATTCTTCGTGACTTGGGTTCCCAAGCATAAGGAGGATTATCTTCTTGCAGCATATGGGTCATTCTTCTTCATAGCTTGCCAACACACTATGAAGGGCTCATGTATGGACCCATGTACCATCTTACTTCCCGCATATGGTGAGGGATTTGTTTTTACATTCATTGATTTGCACACTCTTGCCATTCCTATGCCGTGCATTGCTTCACAAGGGGGCAAGCTTGTCACATTGCTCCATGAGTGGTATTGGGCCAATCTACATGATGGAGGCAGCCATCTCTTTTGTGGCCTTGGGCAAATGTTTTATCACTACATGTATGTTCAGTTGTTGCACTATCGCATGTATCATATAAAGACATGCATGATTGACATTTTCCCTCGTATTTTCATCAAGCAGCAACTTGTAAAACTGCGTTGTACTCGTCTGCGAAGCTGTCGGTACCTTCTTGCACAACATGAAACCTTCAGCATTCTCTTCATATTATTGTTGATCATGCCTACATTTGCTGATATAGATCAGATTTGTACGGGAGGCTTGATCATGAGGGAGACACATGAGCCGGATGTGTCTGTGAGTGGGAGAAATTCTCACAATTTCTGCACTACATGTTCTAATGGGAGCATGAGAGGAGATATGGCCACCACCGCTAAATGTTTGTTCTCTTTTGAGGTAGGCCATAAGATTGATATTCATCCATTGTACAACCATAGGCAAGTACCTTATCATGTATTATTGTTGCTACATTCAGCCATTTACTATCCTTTAGTAGATGTGATGAATCATGGACATTGCTTGCCAAGTAATTTTCTGAAGTTGCAGTGGATGAGACTGCGTTGTATCCTTGTGAGAGATTGTTTGCGTCATATATCATCATGTAAAAACTTCAGCAAAACTCTCATTAGGCTAATCCATGATGACAATGTCCTATTTTTCATGGATGGAATGTTTTGGGCCAGCCTATTCTTCATTGTTGGAGGAACCTTCTCTGGAGGATTGTTCTTCACTTTGCCATGGGAGGGCAATAATTTTGCAGCCCAGGACCAACATATACTCCACACTTGTCATGAGTGGAGAGAAGGGCAACACGGGGTAAGATATGATGCTTGCCCAGTTCAGATTTACAGCCCACCTTCAGTACCAAAGCTTGAGGTGGATGGTGGACCCAGTGGAGATATGGCGGAGGTAGGACAGGGGGGCATTCCTTCTGTATGCCGAGGTGAGGACTCTTTTTCATATGAGTCCATGGGATCAGTTGAGGATGCTCTTGGGGAGCAAGAGCCGTCATGCAGAGATGGTGACAGTAGACCGAAGCTGCATTCCGGTGTCCAGAGTGAGCAGTCACGGGACTCTGCGGGAGATACTCTGGATGGAGAGACACTTGTGACGATCCAGCCAGAGTTGTATTTGCTGGAGCCTAAGTCGGTAGAGGAGGGTGCTATGCACATCATGCATGATAGTCCTTCGGGGGAGAGCCAGATGGAGGTTCACATAGAGTCTGTGATGGATATGCGGCTAACCGCAGGGTCAGCCATCGAGGAGGAGCAGTCAGACGCACTGCCATCGAGTAGGGTGACGGCAGTTGCGGATCCTTATCTTCTAGAGGTACTGCAAGTTGATGGGATTGCTCTGCAGGGGACGAGTAGACAGCGGGAGTATGACATTCCTGATCAGGAGTGGGAAGAGTTGTTGGATATGGTGGAGCATCTACCTATGGATCGACACAGGGATGAGGTGCAGATAGATATACCCGCAATCAGCAGAGCTGCAGTGTTTTTAGTGAGTAGCCCTCTCCAGGAGTACATCGTTGGGGCTTGCAGCATATCCTGCCCACTTTGGCCCATGACAGAGAGAGGGGCTTCCTTCCTCAGGCAGCTTTCTTTGGCAGATAGGGCAGAGCAGCGGGAGTTGATCACACGCTGGCATGGCGGCACAGGTCATCACTCCTTCAGCACTCCATCCCGATTTCAGGAGAGCAGGATCAGCATGGGATTGAGTCAGGACTTGGATTGGATAGAGGCGATGAGTTGGGATGCAGTCGGAGGGGCAACATATGCAGTTACAGGTGCAGCACAGCAAGAGCTCGAGAGCATTGATGCTTGTTGGTGGTCTTCACCCCTGAGAGCATCAGCTGCAGCTAGAGATAGTGCATAGCCTGAGCCGTGGGACTTGGGTGATGATGGGCCATGGTGGCGATGGGATCCGGGAGGATTGTTGGTTGGCCGATACCATGAGAGATCGGATCGGGGTCCCGACATTGAGAGATCCCTTCATAACAGGGTGATGCAAAGGTCAGTAAGGATTCAGTGGCGCATCTGGGACCCAGGCACATTTTCCAGTATCGGTGGAGAGATGTTCAAGCAGTTGCTTGAGGGCAAGCAACATTTTGCTGGGGGAGACTGTAATATTCCCAAATTAGCAATAGCTAATTGGAATATTAATCGGGACCAATTTTGCCGCCATTAGTCAATTTCAAATAACAATGAGCGGGTCGCGGTCTCACCCGAGCGCGCGGAGGCAAGCACGTGGGCTGCGTTGGCAGCGTGGGGCCGAGAAGGGCTGCGCGGGAAAGGAGTCGATGGTTCGAGAGGAAGGCCGTATACAAAAGGGAGAGAGCTTCCTTGTTTTGGATGGATGAATTTTATGATATTGAAACTGGTCGCTAAGACTTGAGCACGCCAACGTTATGTCCGCAAAGACTGCTCGCAAGGCGAGTGTCTCCGGAATGAGATCTCAACCTCTAAATTTCCCCGGGACTTCTGAAAGTGCCTCGCTTCAGGTGAGGTGTCAACCGTACCTTGGGACTTCGAAAGTGCCCCGTTTCTGAGTGCGCTTCTATCATTATCTTGTGAGGATCGAGTTAAGTTGACTTATTGGGCAGAAAGCGCATCGAGTGACAACGCTATCCGTGGAAAGACCGCGGTCCAACTCTGTGGTGGAGTCCCATGCTGCTATCATTTGGAGGTTCTGTCTGGGTGAAGGAGCTGGGACAAATCGGCTAAAAAAATGAGTACGTGAGGCAGAATTGGGAGTCTCGTAGCGGGCCTTTCTTTCAGCTGCAGCATATTAGCAGCACGCAACAGCACTCCCGCCGCTTGAACGCAGAACGGTGCACCGCTGCACCCCTGTTATTTCTTGAATACCTTTTGATTTGCCGTGGGCAAGTTTCGGGCGCTAACACCTGCGCATGTATTGTATTTCTTTATAACTTCCCGATATAATAAATGGCTCAGCGATTTCTCTGTTAATGTGTATCTATTGCATAGGCCGTTTCTGTTATTTTATGCGCTGTTGAATATTTTCATCAAGGAGCATTCCATTGCTGTACCATTTGCTGTGTTTATTTAATTTCCTTAAATAGGAATATTACAGTGTCGGCGGAACAGTCGGCAACAAATGCATATAGCATATGGGCCATGGCATATGCATTGGGTTTTAGTGTTTAGATTTTAGTTTAGAATTAGGTTAGAACTTAGGTGTATTATAAATTTAAATTATAATGCGTTAGGTTTTAGAAATACATTGTTTTTATTTTATTTAAAATTTTATAAAAATATGTTTTAATTTTTTTATAAAAATTAAAAAAAAAAACGAAATATTTGATTTTTTTTAAATTCATAATGTTTAATTTTATTGGGGATGTCCAGAAGTCTTGGAAGTCCCCGAAAAGTCCCCGAATTTTCGAGGGACGGCTAGGGGAGGGCCTTGAAGTCCCCAAGTCCCCGATGACGTCCCCGGCAAATCTAGAACGTTTCCGAGGAGTTCCAAAGTCCCCGGAACGTCGGAACGGAGGGAACGGCATGAAATATAGGCGGGGATGGGTCCCCGTGCAACATAGTAGGGAAGTATGCAAAGGTAAGATTTCCGAGAAGTGATAGCCGAGCAAATGGCGTGCTGGGGTTGATACACTCAGATATATGTGGCCCAATGTCCACCAGAGCTCTTAGCGGTGGCGATTATTTCGTCACCTTTATTGATGATCACTCTAGGAAAACTTGGATCTATTTCTTAAAGATCAAGGATGAGGTCTTTGATCGGTTTAGAGAGCTCAAAACTCATGTAGAGAATGTGAGAGGGAAAAAGATCAAGGTATTGCGTTCAGATAATGGAGGAGAATATACGGATAAAAACTTCACAGATTTATGTGCTAGGGAGAGCATCAAAAGAGAGTGGACAACTCCATATAATCCACAGCAGAATGAAGTTGCAGAGCGAAAGAATGGAACAATACTTGGGGCAGCAAAAGTTATGTAATATGACTAGGATTTGCCTAGATCTTTATGGGCAGAAGCATGCAACACAATGGTGTACATCCAGAACAGAACTCCTCACAAACCATTGGGGAAGAAAAAGCCAAAAGGGGTCTTCACGGGGAAGAAGCCGAAAGTAAGTCATCTAATAATATTCAGGACTGTGGCTTATTGCCACATTCTGAACGAGAAGCGTAGTAAGTTGGATCAGACTGCAGATAAGGGGTGCCGCATTGGGTATAGAAAGACCTCAAAGGCATACATGATCTACATTCCTAGCAGCAGGAAGATTGTAGTAAGGCAAGATGCAAATTTTGTGGAAGATAGCGCTTTCAGAAGATCTCGAGAAATGCCTGCAGGTGATCAGTCAACAGATGTTCCATTAGTCCAACAACAACAAGGTCAGTGGGAAGGACAAGCAGGAGGACAACAACAAGGATCGAGTACAGTAACCAGTACCAGTGTTTCCTCAGGAGTAGGAGATCCAAGTAGTTCTCAGCAGATGGAACAACAGTGTTGAAATTTGATGACTAAAAAGTTTCCTGCAATCCCAACCCGGTTTTAATTTCACCTTATCACTCCCATTCAGTTAAATGCCCTTTCCCATAAACTTACATTCAACATATAGAATTTTGGAAATGAAATTTTCAGATTAAAACACATGGGACTGTCAACACATGCTGAAAATAAATATGAACATAAACAGACCAGCAACACATAAAAAATACACAGAGTTTTGGTAAACTTAGACCCAGGCAAAACCCCTTCAATCTTCTCCGGGGAAAACCTGTTAGAGAGCTCTTCAAATTTATTTATCTTTCAAGTTCAGGAAAAATACATTTGCAGACAAAACAAAACAGCAAATTACAACTTATCTCTTCAACCCAAAACTCCTTGAAAACCATGCCCACTTTACCTCAATTTCCGTGCCCACTAGAAGCTGAAAATGTATTGTATTGATGCGGACTGTATTGTACGAATTTCCATACTGTTGTACGAACTGTATAGATATTTTTCTTCCAATTTTTTTTTTTCCTCAAAAACTTCTCTCGAACTACGCACAACTCACAACATTAAATGTTGTTCGTATTGAACCTTCTGCTGTCTTCTATGCCTTGATTTCCATGCCCAATTTTGCCCAGAAATCACTCCTTCAACTTGCTACAACAAATTTCTCTTTCAGAACTTTTCTCCAGCTCTCGGCGTCCTTTCTCCAATCTGCTCATGAAGAATGAATGAATGCAGTCTCTCTTTTCTTTTCCCCCTTTTGTTTCCCTAAATGATTTTTGGGCAACCCTAAGATCTAATGGCTCAGATTCATTTAGATTAAGGGATGAGAATAAATGTGCATTTAATTTTCATTTTCTATTTTTTAACTCACCCATTAAATAAAACACCCACATTGTACTTTATGTCTACAGTCACTTTTCGCTTTATAATTTAACATTGACTCTACCACTTATAAAGCCACTTTCACTTTATAATTTAATATTGAATTTACCACTTATAAAGTCACTTTCACTTTGTAAAGTCACACTTAGGAAAAGAATTATTTTGGACACTTTTCCCTAGATGGAGACTAACCCATGGAAAACCACTTGTCCAAGGTACATTGAAAATCAACAAGCAGGAACAGGAGGAGGATTTGATTGAGCCTCCAACCACCAGTGGTAGACCCAGAAGGGAAGTACGTCAGACACTGAGGGATGCAAAGGAGTTTGTCGAAGCTCCTGGAACCGACAAAAGGCAACGTTGACAGCCTGACAAATACCAAACCTTGGTAGCTCAGGTTGAAGAACCCTCCTGTTTTCAGGAATTCGTACAGCACCAGGTGTGGGTGGATGCCATGGTAGAAGAATACAGTTCTATCATGACTAATTATATCTGGGAAGTTGTACCTAGTCCAGAGGATAGATCAGTTGTAGGTTCAAGGTGGATATACAAGATCAAGTATGCTGCAGATGGCAGTGTAGAGAAGTATAAGGCTAGGTTCGTGGCGAAGGGGTATACACAAAAACAAGGGATAGACTATGAGGAAGCCTTTGCCCTAGTCGCAAGATATACCTCTATCAGATCTGTTATATCCCTAGCAGTTCAGATGGGATGGGAGATTCACTAGATGGATGTCAAGTCAACATTCTTGAATGGGGTGATAGAAGAACAATCTGAAGGCTTCGAGACTCATGAGAGGAGAATTCATATATGCAGGTTAAAGAAAGCCCTGTATGGGCTAAAGCATGCACCCAGAGCATGGTATGGTCGGATTGGTAGTTACTTGCAGCAGTTGGGATTCATCGAGAGTGATGTTGATCCCAATCTATACTATTTGATGGTAGAGAATGAGCCGCTCATTTTGGTATTATATGTAGATGACTTGTTTTTAATAGGGTCATCAGGGCTCATAAAGGATTGCAAGAAAAACCTTGAAGCAGAATTCGAAATGAAGGATATGGGGTTGATGCATTATTTTCTAGGATTGAAAGTATGGTAGAAGAATGGGGAGATCTTCCTTGGGCAAGGAAGATATGCTATAAATACTCTGAAGAGATTTAGAATGCAGGATTGCCAACCCATGGCAACGCCCATGATCACCAATTGGAAGAAGATAGATGCATCAGGAGATAAGGAAGTCGACCCCACCTTATACAGACAGCTCATTGGGTCGCTCATGTATCTGGTCAGCACTAGGCTAGACATTTGTTTCGCTGTCAACACCCTTAGTTAGTTCATGGTGGAGCCGAAAAGGGTATATTGGGTAGCAGCTAGGCACATTCTTAGATATGTGCGTGGAACAGTCGGATATGGGTTGAAATACACCCAAGGAGATGACATCAGATTGAGCGGATTCACAAATGTAGATTGGGCAGGCAGTTCAGTAGACCGGAAAAGTACCTTCGTGTATTGCTTCAGCGTTGGATCAGGGATGATCTCTTGGTGCAATAGGAAGAAGAAGTCGGTAGCACTGAGTTTAGCAGAAGCTGAATATATGGCAGCCAACACAACTACGTGCGAAGCGATATGGCTTATAAAGTTGCTTGAGAGTTTGTTCAGGAAGAGGATGGGTGCGACCAGTGTTTACTGTGATAATCAGAGTTGTATCAAAACTATTTGAGAATCCAGTATTTCATGATAGGTCGAGACACATTGATATCAGATGTCACTTTACCAGAGATTGTGTTCAGCGTGGGGCCGTACAACTGCAGTATGTTCCCACAGGAGATCAGGTAGCAGAGGTACTCACGAAAGCTCTAGGTAGAGCTAAGTTCATCCAGTTCATGGAACATATGGGTATGGTAGAGAACCCAGTTCAGTAGCAGATGGATTCTCAGTTGCAACAATAGTAGATGAGAGGGAGTTATAGTGCAGATGTAGTAGCTAGTAGCAGTATGCAGGGTCAACAATAAATGGGAGGGAGTTATAGTGCAGATGCAATAGCTAGCAACAAAATGCAGGGTCAACAGCAACACAGATGAAACGCAGAATCAGAGTTATGCAGTAGTTGGTGGTCAGTAAGGCCAGACATTAGCAGCGTAACAGGAGGTGATACAGAGTCAGAGTAATGCTTCAATAGGTTGTAGTACTTGAGCACACTCCTCGCTAAGAGGGAGTGTTGATTTTTGTAGCATCGGATGTGCTCTAGCCTTGAGATTTTGTAGAGAGGCTAAGACACATGCATTCTCCAAGACCCAAAAATCATTTGGGAAAATTCCACCTGGAGGTGATTTAATTAAAATAATTAATCATTTTTTATGTATTCCTAAGTCTAAACTTAGGAAACACAATATATTATTAATTAATTATACTTCAGAAATTAACCAAACAAGAACAATAGAATAGTAGAGATCACAATGCACAAAGAGAGCACGAGATTTACGCTAGGAAAACCCACTAAGGGAAAAACCAAACAATATTTTCAATAGAGAAATTATTTTGTTCAATAAGAGACACACCTAGATCAAACTGACCTTCAACAAATCTATGGTCAAACTTGGTCAAACCCTCCAATTCAAGCCTTCCAATCTGAACTAGCACTTGGCTCTACTGATCTGCCCCCAGAATTTTGTCCCTTTTGCAATTGCTAGAATCCCATAATTTAGCCCCCCTGCAATTGCCCAAACATTTTGACCCCAGCAACATAAATTGCTTAGAAAAGTGTGAATTGCAGAGAGAGATTCCTTCCACACATGTGAGCTAGAGATGAGAGAGAGATGATTTTCGTCCTTCCTTTTCTCCTCCTTGTCCTTTGCTAGGATGCCTAGAAACTGTCTTGCTTGAGAGAGTGCGAATTGGTGCCTTGAGGAGGATGAGCTGCCTTTATATAGTGAAGTGGTTGGGTTGAATGGGTGTGACTCTACTTTGGTCGACTTGACTTGGAGGGAGGCCGACTTGACAAAATAGGATCCAAAAATTTCAAATTTAAAAATTCAAATTTTCTTCCTTTAAAAGTCCAAATGGGACTTGACTCAAAATATATTTTTCTTTTGACTCAAAGAATTTAAAATATGCTTTATAGTAATCAATATAAATACATCAAAAGCCAAATATACATTATGAAAACCGACCATAGTTACAAAATTCAACATGTAGCTCGATCATCAAGTTTGGGAAATTCAAGAGCTCTTCTATGATGCAGCATGAGATGTTGAGGAACTAGGTAATGGCTAATGAAGGGGGTAGAGCTCATGCTAAGCGTTTTCCCACGTGCTTACTAAGCCCCAACCATCTTTTGCATTCTTATTTTCTTTAAGTGTGGTTTGCTGATGTGTTGGGTAGCATCAAGAGTATTCTCACATGTGTGACAAGCAGTATAATTGATGGGGCTTTACATGGATTTGTTTGGATACCTTCATTACAAAATCTTACCATCCTTAAACTCTATGGTGAATGGCATCCCTGAAATGAAGGAAGAACATGAAGGAATTTGTAAGAGATGTGCACTAGGTAAAAATGTAAAGAAACCCTTTGGAAGAAGTGCTTCAAGTTCTAAGGAAATCTTGGATCTCATTCACTCTGATGTTTGTGGTCTTGTGGCTACAAAATCTCTTGGAGGTCATCTTTATTATGTGACTTTCATTGATGACTACTCAAGAAAGACTTGGACTTATTTAGTCCAAAGATGAAATATTTGATAAATTTCAAGAATTCAAAGCAGAAGTGGAGGATCTTACAGAAAGAAAGATAAAAGTGCTAAGATTTGACAATGGAAGGGAATACACATCAAAAATACTCATAGCTTTCTGTATGGAGGTTGGAATTAAGAGGAAGCTGATAGTTCCATATAATCCAGAACAAAATGGAGTAGCAGAAAGGAAAAATCGTACAATTGAAGAATACATTAGGGCAATGCTACATGATCAAGACTTACCTCAATTCTTGTGGGGTGAAGCATCCAAAAGAGTAGTCTATATGCAAAATCGAAGTCCTCATAAGATACTTGACAACATAACTCCTGAAGAAGCGTTTACCGGAGAAAACCTAGTGTAAATCATCTTCGAATATTTGGTCGCCCTGTATACATTGACATTCCAAAAGATAAAAGGAAGAAATTGGATCCTACAAGCATGAAGGGCATATTTGTTGCCTACGGTAACTCGTCAAAGGCATACATGATCTACATCAAGGAAGGTCACCGAATTGAAGTAAGTAGAGATGTGATTTTTTATGAAAATATTGCCTACAAGAAGTCTAAAGATCTCCCTATTGATTATGATGATGAAGCGAACAAAGTTCCTTCTCAAGCTAAATACTCCAGAAGACTTGGAATACAAAGATATCCATGAGGATACAAATATTATTATATAAAAGGTATAATGAATGAGATAGATGATTGAATGTTACAAATGAAGCCTGCTTATATACCTACGCAGGTGCCTCTTCACGAAAGGTCATGTCTTATCAGACATGGCCTTTCAACCTAATTACTAATTAACTAATTAATCACTATTTACATTATTTTATTCATTACATTGCCTTCCCCTCAAAAAGCTTTGTCCTCAAAGCTTGTCGATGAAAGGCCTCGATTTCTTTTCATGCTATGAACATCTTCTCGTCTTGAGGCAATGATCCTTGTTGAGACAAGTTGATATGATCCTCTAAGTGACAAACAAAATTGTCACACTAAGAATGGATCGGACCATCCTAAATCAATCTTCTGTGGAATATTACGATGATTGGAAACTTGTGATGATTTGTTAGTATTCTTCGGAATATCAGCTTGTTTCTGTTCTGAATACATAGCTTGGTTGAGTTGTTTGCTCCCATGATTTGGATGTCGATAGGGAACTGTTTTGGTTTGACCTCTTTGATTTTCGCCTGGCGAGGATGTTATTGAGCTGGTTACAGAGCCTTCACTTAGAATGTTCCTCGTCTAAACTGCAACATCTAAGTTTGTTTCTTCTGCAACTTGCTTGTTGTCTTCTTCAGTTGAGACATTTACTGGATCAACGTTCGATTTTTCTTCAACTTGAACTTCTATATTTGAAGATTTCGATGCTTCATTTTCGACAAGTTGTTGCACCTTGTTTTCCAACGACTTCTTGTCTTTCTTCAGCTTCTTAATTGGCATTAGTAATTTATCGTTGTGGTCCTTGAGGCAAGCAACATCTTCATTCTTGTTAGTTGTGATTTTATCAATTTCCTTCTGCATATTTTGTATCACCTTTTTACCTTCTTGGAAAATTACTTTCGAAATTTCTTGTACGTCTTCAAGCGTCACGAAATTTAGCTTCAAGTTAACGTCTTGCTGCGTTATTTTCTTCTTTTTGTAGGAGAATGTCAAAAACTTCTTTTTCGTATTAAGGATGAATGACCCTAGTGATTCCATCCAGAGCGAACCCAGAACTATATCACTATTATTGAAAAATAAGGTTTTAACGGTGAATTGCAAGACAAAGGAATACTCCCCAATACTTAGGTGTAAATTCTCTATGTTGTATTGTTTATCATTTGCATTAAATGAATTTGCTTCAGTTATATTTGATTCAGGGATCACTAATTGGTTAGCACATTTGGTACTATATAATTATTCTTTAGAGTAAAATCGATAGATATGAGAACCTCTTTTTCTGCAAGTGACCCTTTGATTTCAATTAGCGCATCGACACACATACAATAATTTTTAGGAAATCTTCCCTCTTTTAGTTCTGTTTTGGATGCCATTTTGTCAGATAACTTCGCGGTTTTTAAGAGTGACCCTTCCTAATATTTATAATATAATATTATTAGTTCCCTTTAGTAAACCCTCAAGCTTAATTATTCTTTCCAATATCCTTTACTATTATTCCTTTAATCTTTGGTAATGAATCCTTCACTAATATTCTCTTTTAAAAGAGGCTCAAATTCTTTTATATATGTATATATTCCATTTTTAAATAAAATATTTAGAATATAATGATTTATCTCCTTTTCCACTTTTCCAATACTTAAACCTTTAATAACCTCTCTTTCCTTTTCTTTACCTTCCAGCTTTAATAATGATTCCTTAATATTTTAAGAAATCCTTAATAATATTTTTTTTTTTTTTTTTGAAAATTACTTCCTTTATATAAACTTAAATATAGTCTTCCTTTAGTGATGAGTTCTTTGACTAAGTAAATTCTAGTCTAATTTATTTATTTTTATTTATAATATCTATATATATATATATATATATATATATATATATATATATATATATTTTAACAATTGATTTTTTTTAACTCTTTTTGTTTTTTGTTTATATATATATATATATATTTTAACAATTGATTTTTTTTAACTCTCTTTGTTTTTTGTTTTGAAAAGTTACAACCCTAGAGAAGTGGCTATTCACCTATAAAATATATGTTCATGTGTATTTGACTCGGTTAATGTTCTCCACGTAAAAGTAAACTTACCATTCACACAGAGATTTTTTTTTTCCTTTTGTTCTTATTTTACCTTGCAAATACCATGGGCAATTACCATGGGCTTCTAAAACCACGAGCTTGTAAACCACTTAAAGAATAATCAAAATAACCTTATCTACTCTTCTTCTTTTTTTCCTTTTTTTTTTAAAATTGTCTTGGTATGTACGTATATGTACTACTTTATATATATCTATTTTTTCTTTTTTTCTTTTTTTTTACTTATATATATATATATATATTGCTTTTGCTTCTTTTTTTTCAAAAATTTCCCTTTTTTTTTCAAAAATTTTTAATTCTGGCCAAAGGCCTACAGGTGAAATTTCTTCAAATTTTTAATTCTGGCCAAAGGCCTACTGGTGAAAATGGAGAAACTCCAAGATTGGTAGCTAAACGCTTCGACGACAACAATGTTGACGAATTTTTGATGGCCAAAGGCCTGGACCGAAGAGCGTAGCTCTGTGCAGTGATGAGCGGCTAGAAGATCGAACTCCTCTGATACCAAATGAAGCGAACAAAGTTCCTTCTCAAGCTAAATACTCCAAAAGACTTGGAATACAAAGATATCCACGAGGATACAAATATTATTATATAAAAGGTATAATGAATGAGATAGATGATTGAATGTTACAAATGAGGCTTGCTTATATACCTACGCAGGTGCCTCTTCACGAAAGGTCATGTCTTATCAAACATGGCCTTTCAACCTAATTACTAATTAACTAATTAATCACTATTTACATTATTTTATTCATTACAGATGATGAAGAACTACCTATATTTGAAGAATGTCTAAGGGAAGAAGAAGATACCTTATCTAATCATGTAGAAGGTCCCATTGAACTTGTGCAGCAAGTCATAATTCTTGAAACTCGTAAGAGACCCACTTGGTTAACATCAACTCTTCAAGAAGCAGAAGGACATGTTGCAGCTAAAGGAACATTCAGGGAAAGTAAAAAGCCTAAAAGATATTCAAGTGTACCTATATAACAAAATTGATTAAAGCAAAACCATCCTCTTTTGAAGAAGTTGTCAAACATCAAGAATGGAAAGAAGCCATGAAAGAAGAATATCAGTCTATAATGAAAAATGGAGTTTGGGAAATCGCTCCTAGTCTGAATGACAAATCTGTTGTAACTTCCACACATGGCTCTACAAGATTAAGCATGCAGCAGATGGAAGCATTGACAAGTACAAAGCAAGGTTTGTGGCTAGGGGTTTCTCTCAACAAGAAGGCATTGATTATGAAGAAACATTTGCACTTACAACAAGATACACAACTATAAGATCGTTGGTCTCCTTGGCAACAACTATGGGATGGAACATCCATCTTATGGATGTAAAGACAACTTTCCTGAATGGCACCATTGATGAAGAAGTATATATTGAACAACCCTTGGAATCGGAAGTAATTAATAAAGAACTCATGTCTCCAAGCTAAAGAAGGCACTTTATGGCTTCAAGCAAACCCCAAGGGCTTGGTATGCCAGAGGATGGTGTAGCGACCAATAGTCGTATACGCAGCGGAAATATTATAATACTTCGTAGACAAAGACATCCATTGTAGGATAGAAATTGTAAATTGTATATTATATAAAAAATTTGATGATAGGATGATTACAAATGAAAATGAGGGCCTGCTTATATACCCTAGGCAGGTGCCCTTTCAAGAATGGCTATGTCTCTAAGACATGCCTCTTCATCACTAACTAACTATCAAGCTCTCTGAGAATCCGGTGTTTCATGACCGCTCGAAGTACATTGACATTAGGTGCCACTTCATCAGAGACTATGTCCAACGGGGAGTTGTACATTTGAAGTACATTCCTACACCAGAAAGGTGGCAGATATCCTCACGAAAGCTCTGGGTAGGATTAAGTTTACTTACTTCAGGGAAAAGATGGGGATGGTCAAGGACCCATTCCAATAGAGGGATGGGTGGACTTGAGATTTAGAGGGAGCTACAGTGCGGATGAGGCAGTGGCAGAGATGGTGTCACGGGCAGCAATACGGAGAGTAGCAGCGCGGAGATGAGGGTGTTGGAAACACTGAGAGGGGGGTGAATCAGTATTTCTTTTCAATTGTTAATTTTACCAGTTAGATCACTTATATTTAGAACACAAAATGAACAATGATGGAATATATACCTTTATTAATTTTTTCTTTACAATAAGTAAAGTACAATAATGATATAGGGCTCCAACTCTAGATGAAGACTCCAATCTTCCAGGCTCCAACCTGTATTGTGCCAAGCACCGACTTGGTCTTTCCAAGCTCCAACCTTGTCAATTTGAGGCACCAACCTCTAGGGCTCCAACCCTATCTCTGGTACAGGCTCCGACCTAGTTTCTTGAGGACTCCAATCCTCTAGGGCTCCAACCCTATCTTCCAAGGCACTGACCTTGTCTCTATGAGGCTCCAACCTCTTGGGCTCCAACCCTCAACTTCACTTCATCAAAATATGTTTGGTTATTCTTCACGGTTCCCAAAGTCTTCTTCAACGAGCCCTGTCACACTTAGTCTCCATGTCATATCATCAATGACAACCTTTTCTTCTTAGAAGGTGTCACCACTGCTCTTCATCGTACCCAAACAAAATCTCCAAGGTCACCTCATGATGAGGTCAATGCATCATGGTCTCCAAGTCAACTTCTAAAAGGCGTCTTCAACAATTATTTCCCAACAAGATGTCTTCAAGATACTTCACTACAAATTTCAAGATGGCTTTCCAAGCTATACTAATCAAGAAGATCCCCAAGACATTTTCAAATTCACTTTAAGATGTATTCACCAAGAGTCTTCTTAAAGACTGCACCAAACTATGCCCAATATACTCCTCTCAATGTCAATCCAAGTTTTCTTTGAAGATCCTTCAATAGTCGCTCCAAGGAGTTGCTCTAGGTCTTCAAATGCTTTAAATAACTGTCCAAACTAAGTCTTCAAACCTGCTATAAATCCACCTTCAAGAAAGGTCTTCAATGTGCTACAAAAGGGTATCTCGGGACTCTTTTAAAAAGACCTTCAAATGCTGCTACAGGGCTGTTTTAAAGCTGGTCCAAAGCTGGCTTCTAACAGCCTTAAATGATGAGCCAAGCTAACTGAAATTGATATTTCTCCACTAGCTGCTACAGGACCGAGACTGCTGGTCCAAAACTGACGTCTGAGGTGAGGTCTTCACATGGTTTCAAGCTTCAAAATTGTGCTTACTGCCTGTCACAAATCCATGTTTTTTAAGGAGAAAACCGAGACACAACAATTCAGGTCTAAAGCACGACTGTCCACACAAATCTGAGTTTTTGTAGGTGACAGTTCCTCCTATGTATCACTGGTCCAAGCTCCAGATTTGACTGTCTTGAGCTCTCCACAAAGTTTTTCAACCGAGCTATAATAGAATTCTGATCTTGAGGTCCGAGCCTCATTTTTTTTTTTGCTTGACTGATAGCTCAACAAAAATCAGCCCAAACAGAATTATCCTTTTTCCTCCTCGATTTAAACAGTAGGTCCGAGGTAAGGTATTGACCACACTTCGGTCTTCCACAGGCAATCTACCCGCAGGTTGCTGTTTGCTGTTTTGTAATGGATATCTTAACAAAAAGTTGCCCAAACAGTGATTTTCGTCCTCCTCTGCCTCCTTGCTGCGTTTTTACCTCTACTCTGAAATCTTCACCGAAATCCTTGACTGAAATGAGGTGCTGGACGTCATATTTATATAGGATTTCGACCTTTAATAAAGAGACACGTCTCTTGGAGGGAGGCCGACATGAATGTCTGACTGTAGGTCGACTAGCCTTAAAAAATATTATTTTAAAACTTAAAAATTCATTTTCTCACAAACTGCTGGGAGTTTTGGGGCAAGTAAAGGCTCGTTGGAAAAAGGAAAAAATCCTCTTTAAGATGTTGTAGGATTCGTTTTGAAAGGATGTCTCCAAGGTGTCCAAATGTATTTTTCTTTGTGACTTCTTATGAAATCTTTAGTGCAGAAGATGATTAGGACAACAAGAGGAAATTAGGTGTTGATGATTAGGACAGCGAGAGGTTATTAGTGTCATCATGTAAATTATCCATGTCATCATGACATCATGTAATAGTGCAGTGATATGTCATCAACCATAGTGCAACATTTATTAATTTGTTATCAAGAGAGCGTCAAGGTAGTCTTCCAACCGCCATCCATATCATTAAATGAAATCTTCCAACAATGTCATCATATGCCATTATATGACATCAAGTGATCTCCAAGTCCTTCATGTCATGTCTCCAAACGTTGTTCATGTCATCAAATCATCCTCCATGTCATTATGTAGTCTCCAACCATGTCATCAAGACCTTCATCAAGTGCCATCACGTATGACATCATCAATTGTGGTCATTCATGTATAGTCCTTCAATAGTGTAGTATCCATCAAGGGTAAGGACATCATCCGGGTTATAGGCTTCTTCATCAAGAGCAAGGATACATGAGGTTATGACGTCACAAGAATATTTGCCATCCCAATAATGCTATATTGACATCAATGACAATCTTGATTAACAGAGGAGCAACAGCCAAGACATCAACAATGCAGTAGATGTTTCAGGTCAGAGCAAATGCAGTTGGGTTTTTGCTTGAACACTTTCCTTGCTAAAAGGGAGTGCTGATTTTGTAGCATTGGAAAGTGTTCCAAGTCTCATATTTTGGGAGGAGGCTTGGACATCGGTGTTCTAGAGAACCCAGAAACCATTTGTGGAAATTCCACTCGGTTCATGCTTTATTAAAATAATTAATTATTTTAAAGTGATCCCTAAGTCTAAAACTTAGGGAAATTAAATAATTAAAGGGTATTAATAAAGCAGAGTGTGAATCTTCTAGAAAACAAAGATCAAGTCATGTTTTAATTTCAGCCATTGATTAGAGATCTAATTTGGGACGTTGATTCATCAACAAGAAGACTATAAGAGAAGGCTTGAGGGTCATTTGGAAAACAAGTCGGGCACACACTCAGTACCCGAAGGAAATCGATTCTGAAGGAATAAAATTCGATTTCAGAGGGAGAGGTTGTAGAGGCGAAGTTGCAGAGGCAGAAGGAGGGAGGGGAAGTCAACAGAGGAAGAAGAAGGCAGAAGGAGGACGCAGAGGGGACAACACTAAGCAGCAGCACTGGTCCTCCACGCAGAGTGACGTAGTCCAGCGTAGTGACCGCGCAGAAGACCACGCAGAGTGACGCAGAGAGAGAAAGGGTGCCTCCCGTGTGTCAGAAATTCTTCCGAAGGGTTCAGAAATATTATCTCAGGTGTATTCTAGACATTTGCTCGTCAAATTTCTGTAAATGATTTCTACTGCTGAAGAATAATACAAACCCTCATCTGCTGCACTGGTTTTCCTGCATTGGGTTTTTCCGGAGACAATTGTCTAAAAATAATTGTGTTCATGTGATTGTTTGTATTGCGTTATATGCATTCTATTTGATTTTCTGCTTATGATTAAGTGAATATTGCAGTTGTGCTTATTTCAGAATTTACTGAAAGTATCTATAAATAACTTATCATAAATAAGTAGGCGAAATAAATCAACCAATGCAGTAGTATTTCAACTTGAAAATTTCAAAAACAATGACCATGGGGACATACTCAGTGACGAACCATTTCTTTGTGGTCGACATTCTGGACACCAACATAGTGTTGGGGTTCCTATTGTACCTGTTTCTCGTAGCCAGTTCTTGGTTGCAAAAACTATGCGAGAAACCAACTCGACCAGTCTTTAGGTTCAAGTTGGCCTTTGAACTAGAGGGGGCTCCCTCAATAGTTAGGAGGCCTTGTTTAACGATGTTCACTCATTGGACAACAGCCTATGAAGCACAATGGCCAGATTTAGGATTTAATGAGGTGGTTGTTGATGATTGCACAATTCCTATTTATGAATAAATCCCTCCTTTGTAGAGTCCTTTCTCAAAGTGTCAGCTTCCAGCCTAACAGAAGAATTTAACTTTTTAAAGAATTTGAAAGAAGAATATAAGGGGAATCCTGATAATTAAGGAGTCAGACAGAACACTTAATTAACCAGGAAAAAATTGGATGCGTGTGGAAAATTTCTATAGCCCAACAAAACACATTCAGGAGAAGATAGAAGGACAAACAATAACCAGTTCAAAGAGGAGTTAACTCAGACATACAGTCCAATATACTAATCTCTTTAAACAATTATAAATTTGCAGGGGATTTTAGAGAGATTGAAACTCAATCTATTCTTACCCAGCTCTTCTATAATACTTTGAACATGTGCAGAAAACAAGTTATGGAAACACTAGAAAGACATACTAGAAATACAAATTTTGTCATAAACTGGAGACAGAAGGCTTTGATAAGGAATTCTATAATAGAAGCTATACAGAGCTAAAAGGTTTTGGCATCAAAATCCCACCCTTTGCTTATTACAATTCATCAAATATATAGAAATACAAACTGTTAAATTGTTACAAACTTTCAAGAACAAAATCCTGAACAAGAAACTAAAAATAAATAATCTTCGGACATTCTGCCAGAAATTTGGAACTGTTTGGAAATATGGTACCTTGATATCTGGAAATATTGAATGACTCTTGAGTCTCCTCCTTTGAATCTTGAACTATTGATTTTTCCTTGATTTTCTCTTTGCCAAAAATAGTGAATGAAATCTCATTATAATCCCTTCAAAACTGGAGTTGTTATCTGTATTCCCTTTGGCTTTGATTTAAATTACTAGTTAAATCCAAGCAGTCGAAATTTCCCTAATCTTGGTTGTCTGATTTTGGCAATGCACTACGTTCAAGTCTAGATTTTAGGATGTAATTTTCACTTTGATTTCATGACATGCTAGTAGAAACATGGCTGCTGTGTTAGGTTCCTATGCATCCCGAAGAAATGCCAAAACCTCATGTAATGCACCAACAACAACATAATGATCAGCCCACCTTTACAAGACTCTGGCATAATCAAATCCTTGGAGGTGAGTAGCAGCTAACATTGTAGCATCTGTCCATTTGCAACTTGACAAAGCTAGCATGTTTGACTCATGCTCGTTTACATAAACTGGGTGTAGATAATCTGTTCCACAAGTTGCCAAAATTGGAAGCTATAACAAAACAATAGCACTCCAGAAGATTTGTGGATAAACCTTTGTCTCTTCCTTCATCTCTTGCATTTATAGAGCAACTATTGATGTATTGTCAACGAGAACCATAGATAAAGAATCATCACTACTAGTTCTACGATTGGCAATGATGAATCGAATGATAGCTTCATAAACACAGCCCAGCTTACAATTGTGTCGAGATATAAATTTGGCCATGGTTGGTTTTATATCAGAATTGGACATTGAACCAGACTTGTCAATAACAAAAACCACATGATGTGGTCTATTGTTGGAATGATCGCATTTCAACTAAAATCTTGTCTCGGAGATGAACCACTTGGAGCAAAAACAATCTCGCATAAATACTGGCATCAATATGCTGCCCAATATTGTCCATCAGAGTGAGCAACACAACTTCTGTTTTAAAAGTTGTATGATGAGAAATATCCCAGAACCAAATTTAGCAACTTTACCATAGAACCAAATGAGCTCCTTGACAGTGTTTCAAATCTTTGAGCTCCGCTAATGTATTGCGGCCTGTTGACCACTGGAGTGGCACTTGATGATAATGAGAAGACTCCATGCCCAAGGATGAACCAGAATACATTTGTACCATCAGATATCATCAGATATAATCAGTTCAACAGAGTTTTTAAACTCTACTTCTACTTCTTATCATTTTCTCTTGTACCCAGATTGCACGCCCTACGAGGAATTGTAATAAGTGATGCTAGTAATGATGAGTTTTGAGTCACTATTGAGTCTGTAACAGGCCTAGGTAGCCTAGGACCTTGCCAACAAGTGAGTATTACTCTGGGAGATTTTTTTTACTTGGTTAATTATCATCTCCCTACTAGGAGTTAATAATTAATTGAGTTTTTTCCTTCAATTTTACCCCAAAGCCGGAGTACGGCTTGATGGTGAGGCCTTGGGTGACTCCTAGTGTCTAAAGTCAATGTATATTACCATACTAGATCACACAAAAAATTTCTTGGAATTTGGTTAGGTCTAGGTAGTGATTTTTTAAAATTTTAGATTTCCCGCAAGTCGAAAATTGCAATAAAAATTGTAATTGAATTGTAATAAGTGTTGTTTAGAGAAGTTTTATGGAGTATGAGTAATCAAAATTACACCTCTCACGCTCAACTTTCTACTATGACACACTTTGAGGGGTTAAAAATGTGTTTTGAACCCTCAAAACCCACTTTCCTAAGTTTAGTGGGAAATCTGGCAATTAATTAAGCCAGAAATTAAATAAATGGAGAAAAATAAATATCCACACATGCTAAATGAGGTGGAAATGAGGTGGAAAATTATGGAGGAGTTAAAGTGAAGTCCCAAGGTGATATAGACTCCTCAAATCAAGGAAAAGAAATGTGCTCAAATAAAATTGAATTTCCGGCATTAAATGAGAGTTGCTTACTTGGAAATTCGAATTTGTGAAGTTAGTGCATATTTGGGAGGATTCGGGAGAATATTTGGTGGAGATTTGTGTGGGAAAATGTCTCCACATGGATTACCAACCATATACACATGTCATTCCATCATAAAAATCGAATTTGGCACATAAGGGAAGAAGAAAATGATGTCCACTTGCCAGAATTCGATTTTTACACTTGGCATTGGAGCTCCACTTACCAAATTCAAATTTGCCTTGAGATCTCCTCCTTCTCACCACTTGGCATATGGTTCTTCATTGGGATTTGCTCCCAACTTTCTATATAATAGAGCCATGAGCTCTCATATTGTAATCATTGTTTAGTAGCTATTGTGCTTGCGGAAGCGCTGCTGCCTTGTACATTTTCAGAAATATCAATAAAGACTTTGGGGTTTCATTCATGAGGTGTTCCTCCTTTTGGAGTGTGATGAATTGTTGATCATTGGTATAATTCCTTTTACTCATGCTTTGATGTAATTTGTTTTTATATGCTCTTGTAGATTTGTTAATGTAGAGCTATCTTACATTGACATTTGATTTAGGAGTATGCTCTAGGTATAGAATGTTTTAGTTGGTTTCAAATAAATCTATGGAGTTTCTTATCATTGTTTATTGTTAGATCTATATGGAACTAATTATTGATTGAAGTTTTGTAGAGGGAACATCTTGTTGGGATCAAAGAATCAAGTGTTGGGGGAAGTCTTTGGAGAGACCAACCCACTCTTGATACATTCTCAAAGGAGCTCTCATTTGTTCTTTGAATCTTCATAGTCTTATCTTATAAAGTGGTTTTGCAGGGGTTTTGAGACATAGCTTATATACAAGCCAAATACTTCTAAATTTGAATATTTTTTAAAACATTATACTTCATTGCTTTCATTTGCTATCTAAGAGCTTGAATATGACTAAGCAAAGAGGAGAGTTTACTCGAACTCTTTGACTTAGCCCTTTGTAAATTGTTGTGCAATATTTTGTAATTTTATCTATCTAATATTTGATTGGTTTTGTAGCCTTCTTTCGAATTTTTTCTTGTGACAGTTTGAGTTGACAACTACAAGAAATTACTAACAAGTTGTTGTAGGACCTTCTCTCTTCTTTGGTTGTGGGCATAGAAGAGGCTTAGCTTCTCTTCTCCTATTGTAAAGTCTGAATTTATTTTGAGTTCTTAGAAATTCTCACCAAGGAAAAGTCTATGGTCTCAATTTTTATTTGTAAAGACTTTCTTTGGTTTAGAAAAGGCCTCATGGTCATTTCATTCTTGTAAAATTAATAAAAATTTCTGTTTTTGTTGTGGGAGCGTGGGTTTTACCCATTGGCATCCCTATCTCTCCATTTCAAAGAAGAGAATTTGTAGATGGATTGACTTAGTGGTTTTGACATTTCCATTTTCTTTCACATCACATATGCATGCTCTAATTGGGAAGTAACATAAATCGCATAGTCCTTTAATTTCTTAATTTTCAATCTCATTTTCCATCACTTACTTATGTTTTGTGATCTATTTCTCATTTGGATAAGTTTCACAATATACTACAAGTAAAGAAGCATAGCACTTTCAATTTATGGCAACTTGAGTTATTGTTCTAGCTATGAAGCATATTTAATTGAATCATCTCCATCTTTTACATAGCACTTGCAAACTCACTTTCATATCATTTAGGCATTTCACTTTTCATAATAAACTTGCATCTCTAAAATTTACCTCCAACTTAAGTTGGTTGAATAGACGTTTTAGGGACCCTCTACCTCTATAGACTTCTCACTGTGAGATCCAAATATTTGGGCGAGGGTGAGGTTTGAGGATTAGAGTTCAATTGTAACCTTGCTTCAGAACTAATTAATAAAATAAACCAAGAACAATATCTCATCACATTTACTTGCAAAGTTCCCAAATTTTTTGCTATCTTGATGGTTTAAAGATTCACATGCAAATATTATCTCAAGAAGCACTTTGGATGCAAGCATTTTAATTCCTTAAATTTTGCAACAAGTTTAATTCTATGGTACTTGGAAATTTGCTTCTACATACAACTTCATTGCATGTTGTCATTTTAATGATCATTATGCTTATGGATGATTGATATATCTCGTTTCATTGGCAAATACCCTTATTTTGTGTTGCAAATTTAATTTCATATTGTGATCTTGGTCTAACACTTCCTTTGTGGGATTATTGTCATCATATCTTGAATTTCATTTTTGAGCAAGCATTTGTCATCTACTTTAAAGCACTGGTCTATATTTTGAACACGTCATTGAATATTGCTCATATACTTATATGCTTGTTTACATATTGGAATCGAGTCATCTTTGATAAGTAATTCCTTCTAATCAATTCTCCTATAAATCTCACATCTTTAACTTAATTTTCCTTTAGGGACCACCCCCCTTAGCTAACCTAGGAGATAGCTTAAACGGAGAGAGTTGGGAATAGGTGAAAGCCCCTTCTCTGAGTTCCTTGCCACCAACCACACCTGTGGGGTTGAAGGCTTTTCCCACTAACTGTAGGTAGGTGTAGGCGGCAAGCGATAACATTTTTTGGCGCCGTTGCCGGGGACAAGTCTTCTTGTGCCTGGGAAAACAACTAACTTTAAGTTTTGGCATATTTGTATTTTAGATTTAGATTCTTACTCAAGTGGCGACTCCACTCAATCCTAATTTTGCAAGAGTTTCTACTAGGAGAAATTCAAGTGGTCTAGTTAGCCCCTCTCCTGATCCTGAAAGGGTTTTTAGAGAGAGGTTAAATAGACTTTCTCATAGTAGAGCTCTTGCTAGTCTTGGGCAAGAGGCTATTTATGACATTCATTTGTTGTTTCAAGAACAAGTTGAGCCTAACACCATGAATGATCTTTTTGCTCCTTGTAACTTTGCTAACATTAATGGCTATCCTCACAATATCCCTGACAAGGCTATTGAAAGGTTGCCTTCTTTTCAAGGTAACAATGCCATTAGTGTTGCATCACATGTGAAGAACTTTAATGTTTGCATCTTTAAGTGGTGTATCGTTGCTAACTATGAGGATGTAAAGATGAGGCTTTTCATTCTCTCTTTGGAAGAGGATGCTCTTGATTGGTTCACTGAGCAACCTGCTAACTCGTATGATACTTTACAAGCGATTGTTAATGCTTTCATGGGAAAGTATGGAGAGAGAAGAGAGAATAGTCATTTGATCAGTGCCATTAGCACCATGAAGAAGAATGAGAATGAAACCATGGAGGAGTTTAACAAGAGATTCAATGAATTGGTTAAAAGCATGCCTACTACTGTTAAACCTCTTGATGAATTTCTCTTATGTTCCTATCTAGATTCTTTTGGTGTTGACACTGCTTATGAATTGAGAAGAAAGGAGCCTGCAACTTTGGGTGTAGCTCAAACTGAAGCCTTGAAAATGGAGAGGGCCAGAAAGCAATCTGGGAAACCTGAGATTCCTAGTTTCACTAGAGGGCCATCGAAATCGAATGATTCCAAAGGCAAGGCCAAGGAAGAGGCTACCCATGATCCTATTAAGGAATTAACTCAACTCATCAAGAGCATGGAAGCAAACGACACTAAAGAAATGCAAGCCATGCAAAATAGGTTGGTGGCCATGGAAAGATCACAAGTGCAAAGATTCCAACCTAGGCCAAATAATGGATGGCAAAAGAATAAAGGCCCTCAACAAGATTATAGGCCTCCAAATCCATTGGAATCCACCAACATGGTCGATCAAATTCCCCCTTTTTGTAGGCCATGTAATGAGTTCCATGAAGAAGCCACATGCCCATATGTAAAGAGAATTATGGAAGGTAGCATGTTGGGAGAAGAACATGTAGGAACTAGTGGTCAAATCAATATGTTCTCTATGGAAGATCAAATATATACCATTGAAAGTAATCAAGAGATTGACCATAGTTCTAATACTCTTGGGGTGGACAATATGATTGCAGATTTTAACAAAGTCACTAAGATTTTTGGGGAAAAGCCTACATCTGGACAAATTCTTGCTATGGCAAAACACAAAGGGATGACTTATCAGAGAAGGAATATTCAAGACCGGAATAATCACAGAAATTTTTCTCCTCCTACTTCAGAATTAAATTTTGACTTGGGCAATTGGGTGAATTATGCAAAGGTTTCTATCCCAGTGACAAAGTTTTTAAAGATACCATCTCAAAGGGCCAAGTTACTAAGTGTAATTGAAGTTACTCAAAGAGAAGAAAAGCCTAATAATGAACAAGAAGATGAAGAAATTGTATTGAAAAGTATGAACTGTTATGTGGGGAACGAAGATCATTTACCATTTTATGTTTCTTTGATAGTGAATGATCGTCTTTTACACAACTGCATGCTTGATTCAGGGGCTTCATCAAATGTCATGACCAAGAAAGTCATGGAGCAACTGAATTTAAGGGTATCTAGGCCCTATCACAACATATGTTCAATGGATTCTAAAAGAATTGAAGAGTGTGGGATAATTAAAGATTTACAGGTTTTCCTAGTTGCATACCCAGACAGAATAATGACTATGGATATTGTTGTGATAGATGTTCCTGATTCATGGGGAATGCTCCTATCAAGAAAATGGGCGTCAGATTTAGGTGGTAGCCTTCAAATGGATTTATCATATGCCACCATCCCCATGCCAAATGATACCTTTGTCAGACTTGATCGGGAGTTAGAGAAAAGATATCATGTTGAGGATCCAAGGAGACCCAACAATGAGATTATCTATAGATCATGCCAAACAGGAAGTGATGTTGTGTTGACAAATTTTCTTCCCTCCTTAGCTAACCTAGGAGATAGCTTAAACGGAGAGAGTTGGGAATAGGTGACAGCCCCTTCTCTGAGTTCCTTGCCACCAACCACACCTGTGGGGTTGAAGGCTTTTCCCACTAACTGTAGGTAGGTGTAGGCGGCAAGCGATAACACGGCCATAATCCCGAAACATCCATGCTAGCAATTTGCCAGAAAGAAGACGAACTCGTATGCATTTCGTGCCATATGAGGGTTTGGGCTTTTGCATAGCTGACTGCAACAAGAGTCCACCATGAATCGTGATACCTTTGTGCAATGGTTATGAGCAGTGTTGATAATATCGGTGTCGGAAAAATATCGGCGAGGGTCCAAAAAACATCTTATCGGCAATATCGACAAAAATATCGGCAAAATATTGGCAAGCATAAAAAATCATTTTTTCAGATTTTTAAAAATTAGCCGATATTTTCAAAATTTGGCGATATTTTGCCGATATTTTCAGGCCGAAATATCGTTTCCATGAAAATATCGCGATATTTTCGATATTTCGTGAAATATCACTGATATTATCAACACTGGTTATGAGTGTCTCACAATGGTGTGGGATCTCGGCCTCCAACTGGATCATTGACATTTGAAACAAACCATTGGCACTTGATTACACAACTAGGAAGTCTATATGACATGCGGGATGACATGGTAAAGTTGACAGGATGGCGGGGAAGGGAGATAACGGTCAATGGGTGAGCGAAGGTGATTTTGGAGCTGACCTGGAGGGGGGGAAGATGGTAAGTGGATTTGAGTTGGGGGGGGGGGGGAGTCTGAATGGGAGGACGACGCGTAGGCGACGGTGGTTTTGGTAAAACGGCTTTACCCGGAACAGCCCCCACCCCCCCGGCAGATATCTTTCGGAAACACTAGGGGTGCGGGTTTGGATGTGGGTCGTTGATCTGAACGCGCCCGATCTTAGCCCTTTATGTTGGTCAATAATTTTCATTGATGAAAATATACTTGAGCGCTCTCCATAAATCGACAAAAAATATACCAAAGATTTAAGAAGAAAGAACCATAAATTACTATATAAATATTATATTTATATGGTATAATATTTAATAAAACCCATAGCAAAACTCCACTACCACCGTTCGGACTATGTATTGAATGGTGCGGTTCTTTGGCATGCAATTTCTGCGGTCCCCACACTCACCCTTGTCAGCCTACGAATCAACATCAACACACACCGTGGTAGCAAGATACGTATGCAGTTTCTTTGAAATAGTAATAAACTCAAATTGTTCTATCAACCCTCTACGTGACCTTTCAACACAGGTCGACTCCACCAATTCGGATGGGTTTGTTCAAACGTGCAAATGCATATATATATACATGGCATGAGCTCATTCCATTCGATCAATTCAACTCGGCTACAGATTCAAAAAGCGAGGCGGGTTACAGTTCACATCTCGTGAACTTGAAGAGCCACACGAAGAAGAACGAATATATTTTGGGCTTTGAAATCTATTCAAACCGCACTGAAATATCGGTACCATTGCAGAACTACTAGAACTCGGATTCATCTGAAACTGGAATGGCTCAAACATATTTGGAAATACAGTAGTCTCGGACCTGTCAGACTCAGTGCAGACCTCAGCCCTTATTTCGGTAATCATTATTCATTCTCGGACTGTGGAACTCCTGTAGCTCGAACCCTGTAATGGAGCAGACTCCTTTGCTCAGACTGTAGTAGATTGCAGCATCTTTAGTTTTGTCTAAAAGGAGGCTCGGATCTTCTAGTGGTTGTGACGCAAGCATACATTGGTACAACAATCTTCATTTCAGTGACTCGGACTTCTCACTGTAGTTTGGACCTATTTGGAGTGGCAACTATCTGAAGTTGCAGTGACTTGCGTGAAATTACAGTGTCTGTCCTATATGAAATAGCTGTGGGTTGGACTTGGTATATCGCTCAGATCTGAGATCATTACAGACTCGGTGGAGCCCAGAACAGTGGATATTATAGCCTCGGTGGAGCCCAAAATTGTGGGTGTTGAAGACCAAGGAAGTTCGGACTTACTATAGCTTGCAATTACCTTGGACTGTGTCTTCAAGTGTTGTCTCCTATTCGAATTGTTGTTCTTACAGATTGCGGATTGCAGTGAAGTCTTGGCATGGTGCAGTGATGAATTCTTGGCATGGTGCAGTGCTGAATTCTTGGTGTGGTGCAGAAATCTTGATGCAGTGTTGAAGTCTTGATGCAAGAACATTGGTGCAGAATTGATAAAGAAGTGTGGTGCAGAATAGATGGTGCAGTATGGTGCAGATTGGTGAAATAGAGCATTTGTAAACTAATAGTCCAGTAAAGAAGCAAAGAAGGATTGGTGTCCTTGGGGTAGGAGCTCCTAAATTTTGGTTTCTGGAAGAAGACAATGTCCTACTATTTAATGTCCCTTGGTCCTAAAGTGTGGCATTCTGCTTTGAATGGGTACAAAGCCCCTTCCACTCTTCCAATTGATCCAGACGAAAGAAAAGCCTACATTGCTAATGCTAAAGCCTTAAATTCCATCGCTAGTGGAATCACCAATTCTGAATTCACAAAAGTCATGAATTGTGACTTGACCAAATAAGTATGGGATAAGTTGATTGCCCTATATGATGGGGACTCCAAAGTTAAGAAGGCAAAGCTTCAAACTTATAGAAGACAATTCGAAAGTCTGAAAATGAATGATGAAGAAGATATTGCATCATACTTCCTCCGAGTCACTGAAGTGGTTAACTCTCTTAAAGGGCTAGGAGAAAATATTGAAGAAAGCACTATTGTTCAAAAAATCCTAAGGTCTCTTCCTAACAGATTTGACTCCAAAGGAAGTGCCATAAAAGAAATGAAGGATCTAGATACACTCAAGACGGATGAACTTCATGGAATCCTCATTGCTTGTGAAATGAGAAAAGGAATTCCACATTCCAAAGAAGCAGCATTCAAAGCCTCAAAATCAACAAAAAGAGGAAAAGGATGGAATAACAACAGTGATGACTCCGATACTGAAACCGAATTAGCTCAATTTGTACGAAGACTAAAGAAGGGATCTAAAGCTAAAAGGTAAGTACCCTCTTATTTGTTTCAAATGTGGAAGAATAGGCCATTATGTTGCAAAATGTCCTCATAAACATGATAGTGATGATGAAAAGGATTCTAAAAGGATGGGATACAAAAAGAAAGAGTTTAATAAGAAAAACTTCTTCTCCAAACAAGATGAGTCCGGTGAAGATGAATTTGTAGTCATCAAAAAGAAATCATCTAGAAATTTCCTTCATCACAATAGAGAAGATGATAAATCAGATGAAGAAAATGACTATGTTGGAAGCAAAGAAGTGTTATTCATGGCATTCACAAATGATGATGATTCGGAACTAGAATGCGAAGGAAATATGGATGAATTATCGATAAGTGCCATTGAAGAGAATGAGAATTTACGAAAGAAGATCGCTTCTCTCAAAATAGAAAATGAGGAAACAAAAAGAAGGGAAGACTTCTTGAACAATATAAGCTAAAAGAACAGGAAGATATCTGTGAAAAACATGAAGCTGAAATAGTATCTCTAAGGAAGGAGTTGGAGCAAGTCAAAAGGAGTTGGCAAAGCTCTCAAACACTTGATAACATCCTTAATAGTCAACAACCTCAATATGACAAATCTGGGATTGGTTTCAAAGGAGAATCATCAAGTACTAAGGATAATGCAAGGAGTTATGTCACCGTACTTTCTTGCCATCCAAAAGAGGAAAAGATATCTCGCCAAGAACAAAGGCCCATCTCCAACCCAAGAAATGAAAGGAAGAGCAACTCCAAGGAAGAATGTTGATTCAAGTTATGGCTCTTACAACAGGTACCAAACTATCTTTCTTGGGTATTGTTATTATTGTAAAACTTTGGTCATCAAGCTAAGCATTGTAAGGCTCATAAAAATGAAGCACCTAGATTGAAAGATCAAACAAACAAACTACGTGATCCTAAAGAGCAAGGACAAATCAAGACTTACAATTCTTTTGATCCTTTGGCTAAGTTTGATCCAACTTGTTCATTATGCAATAATAATGGTCATAATGAGCAAAATTTCCCACTCAAAAAGGAGGAAGTTAAAAAGGTGAATCTCAATACGAATAAATGTGGCCTAGCTCTATGTGCTCATAGTGATGAGAATCATTGATTCGTGGATAGTGGATGCTCAAGGCATATGACGGGTGACCAAAATAAGTTTGTCTCATTAAACAAAAAGGACGGAAATGTATCTTTTGGAAGTGGCTCTGCTAAGATCACTGGAAAAGGAACAACTACTCTCATTAATGGACAAGGAAAAGCTAAAAATACCTTGCTGGTTGAAGGGCTCAAACACAATCTCTTAAGTGTTAGCCAAATTTGTGACCAAGGACATAATGTTGTCTTTAGTACTAAAGTTATGAAATAAGAGACTCATCCTTAGGAGAACTTGTGGCAAAAGGAGTAAGAACACCAGATAACGTTTACATTCTACAAAAAATCCAAGGAGATAAATGTTACTTGAGTCAAGCAGATGAAAGTTGGTTATGGCCCAAGCGATTGGGGCATACAATTTTTGACAACTTGATCAATATCAGCAAGATTAATGCAGTAGGGGACATTCCTGAGATGTTCAAGCCAGATCAAGTTGTATGTGGCCCATGCCAGCATGGAAATCATACTAGAACCAACCACAAAACTATGGAGTTTTCAACACCAAAACCTCTGGAGATCATTCATGCAGATCTATGTGGGCCAACTAGAACCCCAGCTCTTCAAGGTGAAAGGTACTTTGCTTTATTTGTTGATGACTATACTAGAATGATGTGGGTATATTTCATAAAATATAAATCCGAAGCATTTGAATGTTTTAAGAATCTTAAATCCCTTGTTGAAAATGAGAAAGATTCTAAGATTAAATGTCTTGGAACGGATGAAGGAGGAGAATTCACCTCAAAAGAATTTGATGAATTTTGTAAAGAACATGGAATCGAAAGAGAACTCTCCGCTGCTAGGACTCCCAAGCAAAATGGAGTAGTTGAAAGAAGAAACCGAACCGTTCAAGAAATGACAAGGACAATGCTACTAGCAGCTGATTTGCAACCAAACTTTTGGAGAGAAGCAGTTGGGATGGCAGTTTATACCTTAAATCGAACCCAACTAAGACCAAATAATGAAAAGATTCCTTATGAATTATGGAAAGGAAGACCGCTTCAGTAAAAGATTTTAGGATTTTTGGAAGCAAATGCTTCATAAAAATCAATGATGATTCACCAGGAAAATTTGATTCTCGAGTTGACAAAGGAATATTCCTTGGGTATTCCACAAGGAGCAAAGCTTACAAATGTTACAACAATCGTCTATGGAAAATAGTGGAAAGCATTGATGCGAAGATTGATGAAGGCATTCTAGAAAAGAAAATTGAGGATCATGAAGTTGAGCCCTTCCTTGAAGAAAGTGAAGAAGAACCTGAAAAAGATGAAGAACCACAAAATGAACCTGCACAAACTCCTTCTAAGATCAAATTCGTTCAAAAACATCATCCAAAAGAACAGATTATTGGGAATATAGATGAAGGAATCCAAACTCGAAGAAGGATGACAAGAACTCCAAGAAAAGATGATGTTGCTCTCTTATTGTTAATTGAACCTGAAATTTTTTCTCAAGCAAGTAAAGATCCTCATTGGATAAAGGCCATGGAAGAAGAAATGTCTCAAATCGAAAAGAATGAGACTTGGGAGCTGGTACCTCGCCCACAAGGTAAAAATATAATTGGAACAATGCAGGAGGCTTTTGATCGCCTCAAGCAGGTGATGAGCAGTTGCCCAGTACTTTCACTCCCCGATTTTACCAAGCCATTTGTCTTGGAGCGCGATGCATCCAGAGTATGAGTTGGGGTCGTTTTGATGCAGGAGGGACACCCCATCGCTTTCAAGAGCCGAAAGCTCTTACCTCATGAGAGGCACTACCCTATATATGATAAAGAAATGTTGGCCATCATTCATGCCTTCGCCAAGTTCAGACAGTATTTGGTGGGGAACCGGTTCAAGGTCAAGACTGATCACAATAGCCTGCGGTACTTTCTAGAGCAAAAACAGTTGCAGGAGAGGCAGCAGAAGTGGGTCAGTAAGATTCAAGCTTATGACTTTGGCATTGAGTATGTCAAAGGGAAGAACAATGTTGTGGTTGATGCCTTGTCTAAGAGACCAGCGTCCCTCTCCTTGATGAGCATAGACGCAGATTCGAGGGCGCAGTTGTTGGTGGAGTACTCGAAGGATCAATTTGCATGTGAGGTGTTGGATGGGCAGGTGATGGATGATCGGTATCGGGTGATGGATGAGGTCATCTATTATCGAGATCAGATCTTTTTGACGGCCAACTCCTGATTGAGGAAGAAGATCTTGCATGCAACACATGACTCTCTACTGTCGGGGCACCAGGGGTTTACTAAGACCTACAGAGCCATCAGAGGGAGGTTCTCCTGGAAGGGCCTCAAGGAGAATGTACTCTGGCATGTCCGGGAGTGCGTAGTCTGTCAGCAGAAGAAGGGGGAGTTGACCCATCCGGCCGGGTTGTTGTAGCCGCTTCCCATTCCGGAGAAGAAGTGGGAGAGCATTCTGATGGACTTCATCATGGGGTTTCCCATGGCGCAAGGCAAGGACTGCACCTTTGTCATTGTTGACCGATTGACGAAGTATGCACACTTTTTTGCTATTTCAACTTGGTACATAGCCTCACAGGTGGTCGAGTTGTTTTTCAGAGATATTTTCCGACTACATGGTCTTCCAAAGACCACAGTTAGTGACGGGGACAGACGATTCATGGGATGTTTTTGGCAGGAGTTGTTCCGACTGTTGGGCACAAAGCTCACACCCAGCACGAACAAGTGGCTAGAGGGCTACTTGCGGAACTATGTTACAAGGCAGCAGAAGGCCTGGTTGCGTTGGCTACACTTGGGGTGTTGGAAAGTGTAACTAGGTTCGGTCTTCATATTGACTATGTAATTATGTATTTATGTAACGAAGAAGACAAAGATAATAAAATGTATTTTTGTTATGCTTGCTTCATGGGTTTCATGAGCAAGGTTTTTATTATACGTCGAAAGACTTCTTCTTGATGTCTTTTAGGGATTTGTCATCTTGTCATAAATGTACTAATTAAGAGTCACGTATATGAAGAGTCAAGGCAAACAAGTATGCCTCAAGACCTTGTTAATAAAGCTTGAAGACATGGCTCAGAATGTTGCTCAAAGATCAGCGTTGGAATAATCTTCTAAACAGCCTACAAGTCGGCCTATTAACAGTGATCAAGTCGGCTCAATGAACAGACACGTCTATTGATTGTCAGGTCGGCTAATATAGGGGCTGACCACTATATATACCCTTGTGTACTGCGCTAAAAAGACAAGACAAAATCTCAGACTTCTGTGATTTTCGGTCAAAGTCTCAGGGATAAATTGCAGGAAGAAGTGTGGACAAGTCTGGGTCAACTTCAGTGTTATACATCTGCAATGATTACAAGGACAAAACTGTGTTTAGAGTGAAGAAAAGAGATGCACTGATATATATATATATATATATATATATATATATATATACACAAAGCTACAGATCTGGGTTAAAATGCGAAATTACAAGACTATACCAAGTGCAAAGTTGCAAGACTAAGTTTAGTGCAAAGTTGCAGACTGACTTTAGTAGTGCGAAGTATGATATGTATGCTCAACGAAGTAATCCAGCACCAATAAGGGTATCATTATAGTGGATTGTTCATCAAAAGGAATCAATACATGTGTACGTTGAAGACCAACCTGTAAGGTCAAGTGAAGGTGCAAGGTGTGCATAGGACAACCTATAACAAGGTGTTGATATCACGGTAAGGATCACATACAACTAAAGAATGAAGAATACAAGTAGAGACCGAGCTCTCTAATCTTGGTGCAGATCGGTGCAGGAAAGAAGGATCAGCTCAAGGAGTCAATGAAGAAGCAGTGATAAGGTCTTGGAGGCATACAAGGGTCAAGGGTCTGTGTCATGGTCTTGGTACTTGTCAGCTGAAATTCTATAAGAAGAATTTCTTGTGGGTTTTCCTCTCCAAGAGGGAGAGGTTTTGGCCCTGGCTTGAAAAGCCTAAATCTATGTCTTTTGTGTTTTTGGTAATTGACTTGATGAAAGACTTAATAAGCTAAGAAGAGAAGACATAAGTAAAATAAGTAAGCTCACAAGTAATTATCAAAGAGAGAATTTGAATTAAACTCTGCCCTACCTAATTCTCAAAATGGAATCAGAGCTAAGGTGCTGAAGACGAGGGCTAATTGACAAGGAGACACTCAAGGAAGCAAGAATCAAAGTCAAGGTCAAAATTTGCATTGAAAAGTCAAATCAGTTTGCAAGGAAGATTCTTGAGCCATTTCAAGAAGACCTTCAATCTCATTCAAAGGATCCACTCATCAAGGAGATCATCTTTGCCATCAAAGATTTATGACATTGAAGACATTGTTGGAAGACACATCATCCAGCACCATCCAACTTTATCCAATACCTTTGAAGGCATCTACATTGGAGAATTCAATCTAAGAGGGAGTTCCTAACTTCATCTTCATCATCATCAAGGAAGCTGCTAGAAGGAGGAAGTCACCCTATTCAAGTAAGTATCTATGACCTCATCTAAATTTGTCAAAATGACCTATTGCAAAGAAAGAAACAAATTGGTTGGGTCATCAAACTTTAGTGCATGGAAAAAGAGGACAAATTTGAATCTAATTGAAGACGAAGTTATGGGCTGCATCGAAGGATCTACAATTCAACCCTCAAAAGAAGATGCTCCAGCTCATGCCAAATACATGAAACAAGAAATTAGAGCCTAGAGGATTCTCATAGAATACATTAAGGACTAACTCATACCCTATGTATCAAAACTAGAAATTGCGAAAGAAATATATGAGAAACTGGTGGAGCTATTCTCTGAGTACTGCAGAAGAAGCAATCTCTCTGAGACAAGAACTATACAAGATGAAATTGTCAAGAGAGGAAGGAATCACTTCATGTTTTATGAGGATTTCTGAAATTAGAGTCCAACTGCAGGAATTGGGAGAAGTAATGTTTGATAGTGAGATGACTACAGTGATACTGAATGCTCTATTGGAAGAATGGGGAAACTTCACTTCAAGCTTATACGGGAAGAAAGAAGCAACACCATTCCAGGATCTATGGTCTCTATGTAAAATAGAAGAAACAAGATTGAAAGCCAAAGCTGATACAGGATCAAGTGAAAGGGAATCAAGCCTTTGCAGCCATGTCCAAGAAGAAAGGAAGATTCAGTAAATTTGGTCCTCAAAATAAAAGAAGAAATATGGACAAAGTACAATGCTTTGGATGTAATGAACTTGGGCATTATAAAAGGGATTGTCCTATATGTAGGAAGGACAAGAGAAAAAAAAGGAAGAAGCCCATGTCACAGATGAAAGGGAAGAACCTGATGCAAAGAAATCTAAGAAAGAAGAAGCGAAAGATCTCTATTATGATTGAGATCATCTTCCTCTTTAAGAGATTTCTATTGGTTGTAAAATAGTATGATAGGAAACAGTGTATATTAACAGCATCATGATAGAAGCATGGAAGGAGCACTTGAAGAAGTAGCTATTGGAAACCTCACTGATAACAACATCGATGAAAGGAAGTCATCAAGATCAAGGGTCATCATTCAGTAATCAATATGGAAACAGGTGCTAACATTTTTCTAAAGGAGTCCTCTCCGGATTCACTGACTAGAAAGAAAACAAAAGGTTTCATTGGGAATTCTATCTTGCAGAATTCGGGGATTAAAACATGATGACATATTGATGAAGCAGGTCAAGGGAATGAAGTTCTTCATTGTAGTGAAATTGTTGCAGGATGAATCAAGAGGAAAAGGATGAGGTACATATATCTATATTGTGGAAATTTCTGAATCTTTACACTTTATGCGGAAATTATTTACTGTTAAGCTGGTTATGCTCCTCCTACTTATACAAGTTATTAACTGAAATAAATTCAAGTTAAAATCGAAGCAAAACACATAACAGATCTCCACCAATCCAGATCTAGAACAAGTTCATGCACACATAGACAAAGTGACAGTTATTTCTGGATAAATAGTCCCTGGAAAAAACCAATGCGGGAAAACCAGTCTTTGGCTGTTGGAGGGTTTTATTATTAAGAATTTTCTTAATACAAGAAGCCTGGGTTCCAGCTCTGGAAAACCCGATAAAGAAATATTAGATCTACAACTCATTGACTGATCTAGGGCCAAAATAATGACTGATCCACACCCTCAAACGGGATTTATAGAACTCAGCCAAAATTAGGGTCTAGAAACCCTAGTGCTGCCCCTGAAGCCTCTGCGTCAACCTCTGAACCTCAGCGTTGCTTCGGAAAGTGCTGTGTTACCCCAAACTGGGTGACGCAGTCCCTACGCTACCCCTTAGGGTCTCTGCGTAACCCATGAGGGTTTCCTGCAGCAATTACACTGTCCTTGAGGGACTGTGCAACACCTGCATAGCACAAATTGCTGCCCTCCTGCTTCTCTGCGCTGCCTCTCTGAGTTGATCTATGCCTCTTGCTGATTCTAGACCCTGGGATCAGATCATCCCCTTGGCCTAAATTCCCCTCTCTGTAGCTGAAACACTTGTAAGAATTCTTAGCAAACCCGCCCTAGAATCTCAGCTTAGCTTCAATGCTCTGCCTCTATGTGTCTTTACAAATGACCCCAAGCCTTTCCTTTATACTTTTCTCGTTGAAAAACCAATGGTCATGATCAGATCTTGAATCAATGGCTAAGATTAAAAGAAAGCTTGATCTGTGTGACTTAAGACAATTTCATCACATGTTTAGTTAAATTCACTTTAATTATTTAAGTTCCCTAATTTTTAACTTAGGAAATACATTAAAATAATTAATTACTTTAATATCTCCTAAACCAAATGAAATTTCCCAAATCAATTTCTGGGTCTTGTAGATCAAGTGCACTCTAGTCCCTCTACAAAATTTGGGAGCTAGAGCACAACTAATGCTACCCCAAATACACAAAATCTCAACATATATGCTGACACTGGATGTTGTGAAGTCATGTCATATGGTTGTAGGTGATGGACTTCTATCTTTGGAAGTATGATCAAAGGAAGAAGGATCTCTTCTGGTGCACAGGGTGCCACTAACAGATGAAATAAAACATATGTTGTCATATGGAATATGAGGTGGTTGTATACAAACAAGGAACTAGATACTAGAAGTTCTTGGGAATGAAGTTGTGTGGAGAAAGAAAGGAAGAGATCATGAAGTGCAACCATGTCAAGAGGCGGTTATCATCTGGAAGCCAAGAAGATGTGACTAGGAGATCTCCTAGGAAGATATGTGGACTCTGATAGAAGTATGGTAAACAAAAAGACCCTTGACAAGACATATCTTTAGGAGATGTGTCAATCTGAATAGAGGATGTCGATGCCTACAAGAAGATGTCATGGTGAAAGATCATCACTAAGGTAACTTTTGATATAAAATTTCTTATGTATATGTTTATCTGGATGAGTTTATGCAGGGCTGCCAGTCATGTGGAAGGTTGTAAGATCCTTGGGAGATGGTTTGAAGGAAAGCAGAATAAAGGTGAACCAGATGAGAGAGACTGATGAATGACATGACTGGTGGATGAAAGTGATGGATGATTTGTGCCTTATGAATCCAAAAGGTTCAAGATTCCTCAATATCGAAATCCATGACGTCGAGGGGATGAATTCTTCATGAGCAGTTGGGTGTCTCACCATTGCTATTGTAGGTCCCTGGTTGAGAGGGAGCCTGGTGGTAAGTTTCTTACTTGGAAGAAACTTGAAGTATGTCCTTCATGGGTTAAGAGGGAGTGACGTATATGATTCTCTAATTCATGTGTCATGCACTAGACCAAGACTAATGTTAATTTTGGGCAACTAGGTCCAAACTCCATGTTGTGTTGCTCAGATGATGATGCCAATAATTTTATTGGATTCCTCTTTCGGAGAGGTGCAAGATCGATCTAAAGATCATCTTGATCGGATAAGAAAAACATTTATTTTGAATTTTTTCCACTTATGTGCAAGGTCGGCCAGAATTGTAATGTAGGCTTGGAGCCCCAACAGATGTGTCACACACCCTCACATATGGATATATATTGGTGAAACTTGGAGGTCATTTTCACCATCACTCATCACACACTTCTCTCTTGAATCTAATTGGTTCGATCATCATTTTAGAGGCTTCTCTTCTCACACATGGGAAAACAGCAGCTAGGGTTTTGGATCTGATCTAGGGTTTTTAGCACAACTTTGACCAGCATTGACTTTGGTCAACGCTTGGTGTATATGACCTCAAACTCTCCCAAAGTTTCGATCTTTGCAGTCCACATTTTTTGGCACAAAAACCAACGCTGGACGTTGACCTTTGACCTGTTGCGTTGACTTTTTGTTGCTGCTATTCTGCGTTGACTGGACAACATTGACTTTTGTTGACTTTGGGTTGACTGTTGTAGAGTTGTCTTAAGGGTTGTGTGACACTTTTGGTTGGCTGACCATGAGGAGACTTTGCTGGTTGAAGCATCCTGTTGACCGTCGTAACGCACCACAAGACATATATTTTGTTGATCAACTTAAGTGTATTTTTGGCTTGTCTTCCGTCGATCTATTGGTATGTTCTATCAACATTTTACTTTCATGTTTATGTGGTTGCTATTTGATATCGGGTTTAAAGTAAAGTAGCATCAACCATAGAACATCTACGAAAATTTACATGGTATTGTGGAAATTTCTGAATCTTTACACTTTATGCAGAAATTATTTACTGTTAATCTGGTTATGCTCCTTCTACTTAGACAAGTTATTAACTGAATAAATTCAAGTTAAAATCAAAGCAAAACACATAACAGATCTCCACCAATCCAGATCTAGAACAAGTTCATGCACACATAGACAAAGTGACACAGTTATTTCTGGACAAATAATCCTCGGAAAAAACCCAATGTGGAAAAACCGGTCTTCTGGCTGCTGGAGGGTTTTATTATTCAGAATTTTCTGAATACAACAAGCCTGGGTTCCAGATCTGGAAAACTCGACAGAGAAATATTAGATCTACAACTCACTAGCTGATCTATGGCCAAAATAATGATTGATCCACACCCTCAAACGGGATTTACAGAACTCGGCCAAAATTAGGGCCTAGAAACCCCAACGTTGCCCCTGAAGCCTCTGAAGCCCCTCTGAACCTCAGCGCTGCTCCGGAAAGGGTTGCGTTACCCCAGACTGGGTGACGTAGTCCCTACGCTGCCCCTTAGGGTCTCTGCGTAACCCTTGAGGGTTTCCTGCAGCAATTACGCTGTCCTTGAGGGACTGCGCAGCACCTGCATAGCACAAGTTGTTGCCCTCCTACTGCTGCCCTCCTGCTTCTCTACGTTGTCTCTCTAAGTTGATCTCTGCCTCTTGCTGATTCTAGACCCTGGGATCAGATCATCCCCTTCGCCTAAATTCCCCTCTCTGTAGCTGAAACACTTCTGAAATTTCTTAGCAAACCCGCCCTAGAATCTCAGCTTAGCTTCAATGCTCTGCCTCTGTGTGTCTTTACAAATGACCCCAAGCCTTTCCTTTATACTTTTCTCGTTGGGAAACCAACGGCCATGATCAGATCTTGAATCAATGGCTAAGATTAAAATAAAGCTTGATCTGTGTGACTTAAGACAATTTCATCACATGTTTAATTAAATTCACTTTAATTATTTAAGTTCCCTAAATTTTAACTTAGGAAATACATTAAAATAATTAATTAATTTAATATCTCCTAAACCAGATGAAATTTCCCAAATCAATTTCTGGGTCTTGTAGATCAAATGTACTCTAGTCCCTCCACAAAATTTGGGAGCTAGAGCACAACTGATGCTACCCCAAATACACAAAATCTCAACAGTTATCCGAGCTAAGGTGAAGACAAAGCCCAAGTTTGTGTTAAGAGCAATCACCGAAGAAGTAGCATTTGTCAAGGACCCATGGGTACCTTAAATTATAATGGCTTCAAAGCTGATGATAAGTTGACTAGCAAGTCTGACTATCATGCTTGGAAGATGTCTTTGGACTTGGTCTTGGAAGATCAAGAGGTCATGGACTATGCGCAGGGTAAAATAAAATAATTAATTAATTTAATATCTCCTAAACCAGATGAAATTTCCCAAATCAATTTTTGGGTCTTGTAGATCAAATGTACTCTAGTCCCTCCACAAAATTTGGGAGCTAGAGCACAACTGATGCTACCCCAAAAACACAAAATCTCAACACTCCCTCTTAGCATCAAGGGTGTGCTCTAGCAATACATCACACTATGCATTACATGATTTTGGGCACTAGTTTTGTGCTGTTGATGCTTGGCCTGCTGCCACTCAACTCTGCATTGCCATTGCCATTCCGTACTGCTGCCCATGACTGCCACTGCCACTGCAACTTCTGTACTGCAGCTCCCTCTCAATACGTTGCATCTATGCTGCTCATAACACTGACACTGCTGATTTGCTGCACTGCAACTTCAGTTGTTGAGAGAGACAACTGAATCTCCTGCCCAATCTTTGACAGACAAGTTAGATGGGTTGCATCCTCATCACTGAATCTCCATAGGCTACAAATCTGTGATGGCATCTGATGGATGATGCACAGCTACAGCTCTACATTGCGTAAGCAGACTCCCTCTGCACTACCGAAGTCACATCAGCCCCTTGTGCTGAAATCTCTCACGTTGCTGCTGCACTGCGTTGTCCCTCTGAAGCCTTCTACACTGCTGCAGCTCTACACTGCGTAAGCAGCTCTGCTCTGTACTGGTGAAGTCACATCAGCCTCTGCGCTGTTGCTGCTTCTACGTTGTTGCTGCTCTACTCTGTGTTGCTCCTCCCAGTCTTCAGATCTGCCTTTGCTTCATCTGTGATCTATGCACCCACTGCTCCACTTGTCCCGCTACTGTCTTAAGGCTGTCGTAGCTCGCATGTGATCCAAGAGATGAGTTGCTCAAGGATCCCGCCATACTTTCTATGTAGCTCCTCTACATATCCATGTCACCCCACCTCCGTGGTTCATGAGCACTCGTGGCTACATCATCTTATGACCCATCATCTGCCACAACAGCTTTGGAAAAAGAAGCTTCCTTGTCCTTTTTCTTCTGAGGACAATTGCTGGCAAAATGTCCCATTTCACCACACTAGAAGCACTTGATCTTTGAGAGATCCTTCTTCTTCTTTGGTTGCCTCTTTGATGCCAAGGCTGCATCCTCTTCATCTTCCTTCTTCACTTTGCTCAATCCAGAGCTGTGTTGCTTCTTGGTGAGTCTGCGGAGTTCTTCTTGACACAGAATTGACCACAAGTTGTCCCAATCTGGGAGGTCCGCTCTGCCCAAGATACTTTGGACAAAGGTTTCCCACTCATTTGTGACTGCATTAAGGGCAATCCTGACTATCACATCGTCTTCCACCTTAGCACCAGTTGCAGTTAACTGATCTCTAATCGACTGCAGTCTGAAGAGGAAATGCTCCATGTCTTCTCCCTTGGTCATCATAAATGACCTCATCTGTGTCTCCAACAGCATCTTCCTTTGGACAGATTTTCCCTCATATAGGGAGATCAAGGCCTTCCACATCTCATTAGTTGTCTTCTTCTCAGCTAAGTGTGGTACAATATGGTCCTTGATTCCATCAGTAATCAGCCGCTTGGCATGCCCAGTGGCTTCCTTATGCTTCCGAAGGAGATCCGGATATGTCGGTGTGGCCAGAGTTTGCTCTACATGGTCTCTAAGATTGTATGCCTCAAGGACTATCAGGATCCTTGCCTTCCAAACTGAAAAGTTTGAGAGGCCATCCAGCCTATCCTGATCACGCAGTCTGTGAGGAGCCATCTGCTCAAAATGTGTCGGAACTTCCTTTTCTCTTTGCTATAGAAATGGATCTAAGGCCCTTGGTGAAACAGGCACCTTCTGCTCCCTCTAACAACTGATTTCCCTCCTTGGAAATCTGCCAAATCAACTATGATTAATCCTCTGATCAAACTGCAAGTTTCTTTTGGCTAGAAACTCTCTGAGAAGCTGATCTCCTCCCGCTCTTTGTCACTTGTGCTTAGGCTAAAAATCTGAAAACTTCAGAAATTGAACCCCACCAGCACCTTCTGAATTTCTGCAGCTTTTCTTCAGTCTTTTCTGGATCTGACAGATTCAGATCTGCATCACACTAGCAAGCTTCAAATTAATCCAACGTTGTTTTTGAGTTTCCTTTGTGCTGTAATTGCATGGGCTTGCTAGGAGACAGCGTTAGACAGCGTCACCCTTCCCTCTACGTGAATCTGCCTCTGAAAACTGCGTTGTCCCTTCAGATCAGCGTTTCTGCTGCTTTTCCAGCTGCTTCCTGCAGCTAGAACCTTCAAAGTTCAATCTCTTGCTGGTGACCCTCCAAGATTTGCAATTGCTCTGATACCATGTGGAACTTTCTGAATCTTTACACTATGCAGAAATTATTTACTGTTAATCTGGTTATGCTCCTCCTACTTATACAAGTTATTAACTGAATAAATTCAAGTTAAAATCAAAGCAAAACACATAACAAATCTCCACCAATCCAAATCTAAAACAAGTTCATGCACACATAGACAAAGTGATAGTTATTTCTGGACAAATAGTCCTCGGAAAAACCCAATGCGGGAAAACCGGTCTTCTGGTTGCTAGAGGGTTTTATTATTAAGAATTTTCTGAATACAACTAGTTTGGGTTCCAGATCTGGAAAACCTGACAGAGAAATATTAGATCTACAGTTCACTGGCTGATCTAGGGCCAAAATAATGACTGATCCACACCCTCAAACGACATTTACAGAATTCAGCCAAAATTAGGGCCTAGAAACCCCAACGCTGCCCCTGAAGCCTCTGCGTCAGCCTCTGAAGCCCCTTTGAACCTCAGCGCTACTCCGGAAAGGGCTGCGTTAGACTGGGTGACACAGTCCCTACGCTGCCCCTTAGGGTCTCTGCGTAACCCCTGATGGTTTCCTGCAGCAATTATGCTGTCTTTGAGGGACTGCGCAGCACCTGCGTAGAAAAAGTTACTGCCCTCCTGCTTCTTTGAGCTGATCTCTGCCTCTTGCTAATTCTAGACCCTGGGATCAGATCATCCCCTTGGCCTAAATTCCCCTCTCTGCAGCTGAAACACTTCTGAGATTTCTTAGCAAACCTGCCCTAGAATCTCAGCTTAGCTTCAGTGCTCTGCCTCTGTGTGTCTTTACAAATGACCCCAAGCCTTTCCTTTATACTTTCCTCGTTGGGAAACCAATGGCCATGATCAGATCTTGAATCAATGGCTAAGATTAAAAGAAAGCTTGATCCATGTGACTTAAGACAATTTCATCACATGTTTAATTAAATTCACTTCAATTATTTAAGTTCCCTAAGTTTTAACTTAGGAAATACATTAGAATAATTAATTAATTTAATATCTCTTAAACTAGATGAAATTTCCCAAATCAATTTCTGGGTCTTGTAGATCAAATGTACTCTAGTCCCTCCACAAAATTTGGGAGCTAGAGCACAACTGATGCTACTCCAAATACACAAAATCTCAACAGGTATCCGAGCTAAGGTGAAGACAAAGCCCAATTTTGTGTTAAGAGCAATCACCGAAGAAGTAGCATTTGTCAAGGACCCATGGGTACCTCAAATTATAATGGCTTCAAAGCTGATGATAAGTTGACTAGCAAGTCTGACTATCATGCTTCGAAGATGTCTTTGGACTTGGTCTTGGAAGATCAAGAGGTCATGGACTATGCGCAGGGTAAAATCCAAGAGCCTCCATCATCTGCACCTGCCGCCACAAAGACGAAGTATAGAAAAGGGGAAATCAAAGCTAATCTAATTATCCAGGATTCCATCCATAAAACTCTGGTTGCTTACATCTCTGAGCTAGACACATCCAAAGAGATGTATGATAAGTTGGTCAATATGTTCAGGGCTAACAATGCAAATCAAGTTCTTTCCTTTAAGAACCAATTGAAGAATCTCAAGAAAGGAAGGGATGAATGCGTTCAATCTTATTTTTTGAAGTTGACTGAAATCAGGAATACCCTTCTCACCATTAGGGAAACAATAGCTGATCGAGAAATGGTTCTCATTGCTCTTGGAGGTCTCCCCTTTGAATGGCATGTATTTCTTACTAACATTCTCAATAATAATGTGATTCTTGATTTTGATGAAGTATTGTCAAGATGCACTCAAGAGGAGACAAGAATGATGGAATATGGAAATGAAGGTAATGTTGCCTTCACCGCTCGTGCTAAGAAGAAGAACAATGGTGGTCCGAGGAACCATGGAAGAGCAGGGGCCAAAGGAAAGAAAGGAAGATGTTACACATGTAACAAGTTTGGCCACTATGCGAGAGAATGCCCTAATAGAAGGGATTCTCCAGGAGATGATGACAACAACAACAGGAGGAATGAAAATCTAAGGAACAACAGGTTCAAAGGAAAGAGAAAGGCTCCCTCTGGTCATAATGGAAATGGGCAACCCTTCAAAAGGTCAAGAAATTCCAGGTATGAAGAATCTGATGTTGTTGACAATGAAAGAAATGAATTCATTCTTGTATCTGCCCTCTCTGCTGCATCGCCACCCGACACCTTGGATGTCTGGTTGATTGATAGTGGTGCTTCAAGGCACCTCACTGGTTTTATCCCAAGCGCATCCACCATCGACACAACCAAGACCCATTCCGTCCTGATTCGAACTAACGCTCATGTGGCCATATGATCATTTGCAAGTGTGACGCTAGACATCAATCATATAGATAAGCAATGCTCACCAGAGACAGATCACCTCGATAAAACACAAACTACACTATAGTATTAGAATCCGTTGTTTACCAAATGAATCGAATTGATCCCACAGCAGGGGGGAAAAAGTGCCTGTGTAGTGAGAGAGAATGAGTAGACTGACTGGTCCGAATAAGAAGCCCTCTCTGATTTGATTGAGAAGGATACCAATCCGCAAATTATCCTTGGAGATAATGCCACCTATCCCGTGAAAGGGACAGGAACGGTGACCCTCCATTTATCTCAAGGTCAAGTCCTCTGTTTGCAAGATGTATTGTATGTACCTGATTTGAAGAAGAACCTTGTGTCTATTTTGGCCATGGAAGACAAAGGTTTCAAGGTGGCATTCGTCGATGGAAAGGTACGCATCTGGAAGAAGAGTTTCAAGGAAGCTCTCACTATTGGTTTTAGAGTTGATACACTCTACCAGGTTGGAGGAAGTCCACTGGGGGCGATGACATGTGGTACAATTCGTCAAACTGAATTATGGCACCGGAGGTTTAGACACCTTCATTACAAAGCCCTTCGCGAAGCAAGGAAGGTGGTGATAGGGATGCCCGAATTCAAAAATGATCATGAAGGTGTATGTCAGGGTTGTGCCGGAAAAGAAGTGGAGATACGCCACGATGTCACCTTCGATGAAGATGCTTCCCTCAGGAAAGTGATAAATCTTCCTAGCTCTAAGAAAGACAATGATGAAAGAACAGGGAAGTAGGAAGAGCCGAAGGATGAGATGATGCCCAATGGTGAAGGACCGATGGACCCCATTGATCCACCTCCTTCAATGAAGAGAAGACCCTCATGGCTCCAGGATACTCTCGAAGATGCTGAGAGACATATGGCCCCAAGGGGGACATTCTATGAAAGAAAGAAGTCGAATAGATACCAAGGGTATCTAGCAACCATGAGTACAATCGTACAATCTTAGCCTGGATCATTTGAAGAAGCTGTAAAGCATCAAGTCTGGAAGGATGCTATGCACAAAGAGTACGAGTCCATTATGAAGAATGATGTCTGAGATGTGGTTCCGAGACCGGAGGACAAAGCCGTTGTCACCTCGAAATGGCTCTACAAGATCAAGCATGGATCTGATGGTAGTGCTGAAAAATTCAAGGCAAGATTCGTTGCCCGAGGCTTCTCTCAAAAGGAAGGCATAGACTATGATGATATATTTGCACCTGTGGCTCGCTATGCCACCATCCGATCTATTATTGCCCTTTCTGCTACGCAAGGATGGAGTCTTCATCAGATGGATGTGAAGACCGCTTTTCTGCATGGTTATATAAAAGAAGAGGTGTATGAGGAGCAACCTCTGGGGTTTGAAGTCCAGGATAAAGACTCTCATGTATGCAGGTTGAAGAAAGCCCTCTATGGGTTGAAGCAAGCCCCTAGGGCTTGGTACGAGAGGATAGATAGCTACTTGATGAAGTTGGGATTCACTCAAAGTAATGTTGATCCGAACCTTTACTTCAAGGTTGATAGAGAAAAGCCTCTCATTCTGGTTTTCTATGTGGATGATCTCTTCTTGACAAGTGTTGACCCTCTCATTCATCAGTATAAGAGGAAGCTCGCTTCTGAGTTAGAGATGAAAGACCTAGGACTGATGCATTACTTCCTAAACTTGGAGGTCTGGCAAAGAGCTAGCGAGATTTTCCTCTCTCAAGGAAAATACATTGTGAAGCTGCTGGAAAGATTTGGAATGGTGGACTATAAGTCCGTGTCGACACCGATGGAGCTCAACTTAAGAAGTTGAGTGGAAACGTTGTTGGGCCCGTGCTAGCAAATCCTACCGAGTATCGTCAACTCGTAGGGGCCCTGATGTTCTTAGTGAACATCTGTTCAGACGTATGTTTTGCAGTGAATACTTTGATTCAACACATGGTTGATCCTCATAACATTCATTGGGTTGGTGCCAAGAAACTCTTGAGATATCTCTGGGGCACGATAGACCATGGGCTGAGATACACTGCCGGGAGTTTGACACTCCGTGGATATACTGATGCCGATTGGGCTGGCAGTGTGGTGGATCGCAAGAGCACATCTGGATGCTGCTTCACACTTGGTTCTGCTTCGAGCAAGAAGTAGAAGTCGGTGGCTTTGAGCACCGATGAGGCCTAATACATTGAAGCGTGTATGGCCTGTTGTGAAGCTACTTGGTTGCGAAAGCTCTTTAGTAAGTTGTTCGGACATGTGCTAGATCCCTACCGTTATCCTTTGTGATAACCACAGTGGGATTCGTTTGTCAGAGAATCCTGCGTTCCACAATCGATCCAAGCATATTGATATCTGGTACCATTTTATCCAGGATATGGTACAGAGGGGCGTCGTAAGGCTTGATCATATAGGAATTGATGAGCAAGTCACAGATATTCTCACAAAGCCCTTGGGGAAGGTCATGTTCCTAACCTTCCGTGAGAATCTTGGAATCGTGGAATGACCCTACGCTGAGGGTCCTGTTGGACAATGAGAACTGGGAGCTCCAGGGGGCTTTGGGGATAGCTTCTTGGAGCTATAAGCAACCATAGGGCTAGGCTTGTGGAACCTTGTTGGTGTGCTTCCGCCCCACCGTGATGATATTGAGTTGGTTTACCTCTCTTTGATCTGTGCCCCGTATGCATCCTACCCATGGAGTACCGAACTCATGGGAAGTACCTCTCATCTTGGCCAATGAGGTGGGAAATGTCGATAGAGACCGATGGACGCATCGGAGATTGTCGTACTATTTATGTCTAGGATGGCACATGTCCAACCACTTGATCTGGGATCAAGCCTAGTGAAGTTTCGGACCTCCAACTGACTTCGGGTCAGTTAAACTAACTTCGGATTAGTATATGACTCTTTTGAGTCCAAGTGAGGTTTTGGACCTCCAACTAACTTCGGGTCAGTTAAACTAAATTCGGGTTAGTATGAGACTCCTTTGAGTCCTATAGAGGTTTCGAACCTCTGAGCTGACTTCGGGTCAGCCGGGAGTGATGTCTTTATGACTCACCGTTTGAAATAAAAAAGATAGCAAAGCAAGTTACGGCGGGATGACACACGATGTTTGGATGGCACAAGTGGATGGAGTTCTCCCTAGTTGAGAGGGAGTGTTAATTTTGGGCAACTAGGTCCAAACTCCATGTTGTACTACTCAGATGATGATGCCAATATTTTTATTGGATTCCTCTTTCGGAGAGGTACAAGATGTAAAAAATTATGTTTCCCACCCCGGTTTTCAGTTTTCGCCTTATTACTCCAAAATAGTTAAATGCCCTTTCCCATAACCATACATTCAACAACTGGAAAAATAAATTTTGCTGAAAACACAAATTCTGGAAATTTTTCAGAATGCTGTAAATGCAGAAATAAAATAACAGCAGTAACAAACAGTCATTCAACACATCATAACTCATAAATTTTTGGTCAAGGTGACCCTGGAAAAACCCCCTACAACTCTTGGGGAAAACCAGTTCGAAAGCTCTTTCTTATTTCTGGAAAAATGCTTTTACAGAGAGAGAAATATTCAGCAAAATAAAAAATCAGCAAACAGACTTTTACAACTTATCTCGTTTTCCGTGCTTAACCACCGCCTCGGAAAATGTACAAACAACAAAAACAACAACAACAAATGATGCACGTTCTCCTCGTATTTGCGTGCTAAAAATTTGCAATAAATGCACTGCATTTGCCTCCTCAAAATCGTGCAACAAACACCATCGGCTGCTGTCCAAAACCTCTATTTATGCTAAACCGTCGCAGCCCTCATTGCATTTGTGATGTTCTCCTCTTTGCCGCCACTCTGCCCATTATTGCCGTACGGGTTACGTACGGCTCGTCAGATTGGGTTCGCCGTACGGCCTTGTGCTATGCCCTCCTCGCCAGAAAACTATGTCCCCCACTGGCTCACGTTGGCTAAATCAGTCAGATTGTCTTGTCGAAATGTCTATTTAAATGCCGCTTGAATGTTTAAAGCAGTCAGCCGCTCCTTTCTCCCGCCTGCTCTTAAATCTCCCTTGCTCTCTTGCTCTCCTTCTCCCAATTTGCTCATGAAAGAATGAATGACCTTTTCCTCCTTTTCCTCCTTTAACCTAACCCTAAGTGACTTTTGGGGAATCCCTAAATCCAATGGCCGAAATAGATTGAGATCTAGGGCTGAGATTAAATGCTCATTTAAATCTCACTTTCTATTTTTTAATTCACCCCACTTTAATAAAGACCCACTTAGTCATTTATTTCCAAAGTCACTTTTTCCCTTTCTAATTTTACATTGACTTTATTAAAGTCACTTTAAAATTAGACTTTAGTAACTTTATCACTTAAAGTCACTTTTAAATTAGATTTGACTTTATAACTTTATAAAGTCACTTTAGTAACTTTATCACTTAAAGTCACTTTAAAATTAGATTTGACTTTATAAAAATTATAAAGTATTTTAGGAGAAAAATTAAATTCTTTTGGACACTTTTCCCTAGGCCAAAGATCAAAGCCTTAGGGAACCACCTGTCCTCCGGTACCAAATTTCAACACTCCCTCTTACCGAGGAAGGTGTTCCTCACCACACCCATCTTGTCTCTGAAGTAGACATGCTTGCCTTGTGGTAAGGCTTTGGTAAGAATATCTGCAACCTGCTCATCAGTGGGAATATACTCAAGCTTCACAACTCCTTTCTGAACATAGTCTCTGATGAAATGATATTTGATCTCGATATGCTTTGACCTGTCATGAAATACTGGATTCTCTGTGAGTTTAATGCAACTCTGATTATCACAGTAAATCACTGAAGGTCTCAACGGCTGACCAAATAAGCCAAACAACATCTTGCGAAGCCAGATGGCCTCACAACTAGCTAGATTGGCTGCCATATACTCTGCTTCCGCCGAACTCAATGCTACTGACTGCTGCTGCAATAACCACAACCGTCGAACTCCAACCCAAATAAAGACTGCGTTCTTCCCATCGTGGCTAATAACCTGCCCAATCAGAATCAGTGTAACCTGCCAATCTCACTCCATCCCCCTGCCTGTAGTCCAGACCATAATCCACTGTCCCCTGCAAGTATCGCAAAATGTGTTTTGCAGCCACCCAGTGAACCTTCCTAGGCTCACACATAAACCGACTCATCGTGTTGACTGCAAAACAAATATCTGGTCTAGTGTTGACCAAATACATCAAGGAACCAATCAACTGTCTGTACAATGTGGGATCCACCAACTCGGAATCCGAAGCATGAAGCTTCTTCCAGTTGGTGATCATCGGTGTCGACATGGGTCTACAATCCTCCATGTGGAATCTGCCAAGGATGTCCACAATATACTTCCCCCGTCCCAAGAAGAAATGCCCCTCCTCCTGCCACACCTCCAAACCCAAAAAGTAATGCATCAAGCCGATGTCCTTCATCTCAAACTCCGCCGCAAGATCTCTCTTGCACTGCTCTATGAGTCTCTCTGCACCCGTAATGACTAAGTCATCCACATACAACACCAGAATGAGAGGCTCCTCACCTATCACAATATAGTAAAGGTTCGGATTTGCCTCACTCTTTGTGAAACCCATCTCCTGCAAGTAAGTATCTATCCTGGAGTACCAAGCTCGGGGAGCTTGCTTCAGGCCATAAAGGGCCTTCTTCAGTCTGCACACATGGGACTCCTTCCCATGCACCTCAAAGCCCTGTGGCTGCTCAATGTACACCTCCTCCCGTATGAAGCCATTGAGAAATGCGGTCTTCACATCCATCTGGTGGATCTTCCAACCCATCTCTGCTGCTATCGATATAATGGAGCGGATCGAAGTATATCGAGCCACGGGAGCGAAGGTCTCCTCATAATCAACTCCCTCTACCTGGGAGAACCCTCTAGCCACAAACCTAGCTTTGAATTTCTCAATGCTGCCATCTGCAGCATGCTTTACCTTGTAAATCCATCTGGAAGTAACCACGGATTTGCCCTCAGGCCTCGGCACCACCTCCCAAACATCATTCTTCATGATAGAAGAATACTCCTCCTGCATGGCCTCTCTCCAGACGTGCTGGCTAGCTGCCTCCTCATAGCTAGAAGGCTCAGAGTCAAGGATGTTGGTAGCCATTGCCATATAGCTACAAAACCTCTCAGGTGGTCTGCTCTCTCTGACCGGCCTCTTAGGCTCAGCAACAGATGTGGCATCTCTCAAGGTGTCCTGAAGCCACTTGGGCTTCCTCTTCCCCGAGTGCACTTCTCCCGCCGGAGAATAAAACTCCTCCTCCTCAACATCAGGAGCCTGAACTCCTGACTGTCTGTCTGCTGTCCTCCTGCCTGCACCTGAACCTGTAGATGCTGAGGTACCGTGTGAACTGTCCATCAGTGGACCCCCCAGTGAACTGCTCTGTGGACTGCTCTGCGTGCTGCCCATAGCTCCACCCCTCTGACTCTGCGAGCCACTCCCCACTGACGGACCTGACATCGTCATAGATGTACCTCCGAATCCTCCTGATCCCTGCCCACTGGATCCCTGCGACTGACTCAACTGCTGCTGAGGGTCTGGCTGATCCAGATACTCTAACTCCCGTGACCTCCTAAAGGCCCTGTCCTCCTCGAACTTCACATCTCGTCTGACAACAAATTTCCTCTGCGCAGGAATGTAAATCCGAAAGGCCTTGGAGGTCTCACCGTAGCCCACAAAGATACCCTTCTCTGCGGTGGGCTCTAGTTTGGTCCTCTTCTCCTTGGGTATGTAGGAGTATGTCATGCACCCAAAGATACGAAGATGACCCATATCAGGCTTCTTCCCAGAAAAAGCCTCCTCCGGAGTCATGTGCCCCAAGGCACGATGCGGACTCCTGTTCTGCAAGTAAACAGCTGTGTTGCAGGCCTCTGCCCACAAAAACAATGGCAACCCCCGATCATGTAACATGGCTTTGGCAGCCCCTCCGATGGATCTGTTCTTCCTCTCCGCAACCCCGTTCTGCTGGGGGTTGTAAGGAACAGTGAGCTCCCTCCTAATGCCCGCCTCCGCACAATAGTCAACAAACTCTCCAAGGGTGTACTCTCCTCCATTGTCCGACCTCAGGGACTTGATCTTCCGACCTGTCTGTGTCTCCACAAGAGCTCTGAACTCCTGAAACCGCTTGAAGACCTCACTCTTGGTCTTCAAGAAAAAAATCCAGGTCCTCCTGGAGTGATCATCAATGAATAACACATAGTACTCATATCCACTCAAGGAAACATGAGACATCCGACCGCTCACATCGGAATGAATCAAATCAAGTATCCCGGTCGCTCTGCTGTCACTGCTGGGAAAAGGGGATTTGGCAAACTTGCCCATCGCACATCCTCTGCAAGTATCAAAGTGATCAGTACTGAACTCTGGCACACCTGTAGTGATCTCCCGCAAAGTCCTCAAGGCTCCATGATGCATGTGCCTCATCCTGCGGTGCCAAATCTCACACTGCTCAGAACTGCTAGCTCTGCTGTCGGTACTACTGCTCAATGCCAAAAGGGACTGAAATGCAAACTTGTACACCTTTGCATGGCGTACACCTATCACTCTAGCTGAATCAGCTGGAGTTCCCCTGGGATACATCAACACCTGTCCTCCCCTTAACAATATCTCATATCCTCTGTCCTCCAAAGCTGAGACGGATATGAGGTTCTTCCTCATCCCTGGCACATAAAGAACATCCGACACCTTCAAGGGAGGTTTGGACTCCCTCTGAAATGTCAATGTTCCCACACCGACTGCTCTAACAACTCTGTCATCACCGAGTACTACCTCTACATCAGTGCCACTCTCTGAAAGCTCTGAGAAGTACTCACGGACTCCTGTCATGTGACGTGAAGCCCCACCGTCCACATACCAGATACCCGAAGATGCTCCGCTAATCGAGGGAAATGCATGCTCCCTCTGAACCTCTATGGCAGATAATCCTGCACTAGAAGACTCACACGCAATGAACCCAAACTCCCGGTCAAAGCGATCTGCAAAGTCCTCAACCTCTGCCGAAGCTGCCATGCTCTGGTTCTTCCCCTTCTTCTTCTTCTTCTCCGGACACACAACTGCATAGTGTCCCATCTTCTGACAATTCCAACACTTCACTTTGGAATAGTCCTTCTGTGTGTTATCCTGTTTACCTTTACCTTTGCCTTTGCCCCCACCATTGCTTGTGAAGCCTGCTTCTTCCCTTTGCCTTTCTTGCGTCCTGCCAACAGTGCTACATCCTCATCCTGCTCAACTGGCTTGGCTGCCCCAAGCTGACCTTTCCTGATTTCTGTCTGAATGCAATCATCCCAAAACCTCTCCCATGTGGGAAGGGTCTCACGTGCACAAACCCCATCAGCAAAGTTCATCCATGAACGGGGGAGGCCATTCACTGCAATCCGCACCAACTCAGTGGGTGGAATGGCCTCTCCAATCGCCGCCAACTCATCTCTCACATTAGTAATCTTAGTGAGATATCCAGCTGCACTATCATTGCCCATCTTAATGGTCTTCATCTTCTCCTTCAGGACCATCTTCCGGTTCTCATTGGCACTCTGGTAGAGATTGGACAATGCTGTCCACATCTCATGAGCATTTCTCTTCCCTCTCACATGAGGAATGCAATGGTCTTTGATTCCGTCTAGAATCAGCCTCTTACCCTTGTCGTTCTTTTTATTATATGCTGCCAACTGAGTAGCATCAGTAGGCACATTCACAGGGTTCTGTGTGGTATGTACCATAATGTCCCAGACTTCTGCCTCCTCAAAGATACTCTGCATTCTCTCCTTCCAAATGCTGTAGTTGGAATGCCCATCCAACCTATCCTGCACCCTCAGTCCCAATGACATCCTGCTGTCCTAAAACTGAAAAATAACACTGCTGTAGTAAAGGTAAAAATCTGCTGTTTGTGAAAAATCAGCTTGCTGGAATTTTCTGAGTGAAAAATCAGCAAGCTGTAATTTTCTTCCTTGCTGTCCCAAACTGCTCTTTCAGCACTCAACCTCTGATACCATGTAGAAAATTCTGTTTCCCACCCCGGTTTTCAGTTTTCGCCTTATTACTCCAAAATCGTTAAATGCCCTTTCCCATAACCATACATTCAACAACTGGAAAAATAAATTTTGCTGAAAACACAAATTCTGGAAATTTTTCAGAATGCTGGAAAATGCAGAAATAAAAAACAGTAGTAACAAACAGCCATTCAACACATCATAACACAGTAATTTTTGGTCAAGGTGACCCTGGAAAAACCCCCTACAACTCTTGGGGAAAACCAGTTCGAAAGCTCCTTCTTATTTCTGGAAAAATGCTTTTTACAGTGAGAGAAATATTCAGCAAAATAAAAAAATCAGCAAACAGACTTTTACAACTTATCTCTTTTTCCGTGCTTAACCACCGCCTCGAAAAATGTACAAACAACAAAATAGGAACAACAATAAATGTTGTACGTATTTCTCGATTTGCGTGCCCAGAAATCTGCAATAAATGCAGTTGTACGGCCACCTCGAAATCTGTGCCAAAACAGAAATAAATGCTGTTGTATGGACCTCGAAATTCGTGCCAAAAGACAGCAAAAACTTGCTGTACGGAATCTGCCTCGATTTTCGTGCAAAGGTACAGCCACTTGCTATACGGCCTGCTTAGAAAAATGTGCCAAATAAAACAGCCCCTTTGCTGCCTCGAAATCTGTGCCCAACCTTGCTGTACGGCCTTGCTGTATGGCCTCCTTTTCTCGAAAACCATGCTCAACAAATCTGCCTGCTGTTTTCTAAATCTGCTGAACTTGTCTTGCTGAAATGTCTTGCTGAAATGCTACCTTGGAATGCGTGCCAAGCTGCTGCCTCCTTCTCCTCACTGCCCAGAAATCTCCCTTGCTCTCTTGTTCTCCTTCTCCCAATCTGCTCATGAAAGAATGAATGACCTTTTCCTCCTTTTCCTCCTTTAACCTAACCCTAAGTGACTTTTGGGGAATCCCTAAATCCAATGGCTGAGATAGATTGAGATCTAGGGCCGAGATTAAATGCTCATTTAAATCTCACTTTCTATTTTTTAATTCACCCCACTTTAATAAAGACCCACTTAGTCATTTATTTCCAAAGTCACTTTTCCTTTCTAATTTTACATTGACTTTATTAAAGTCACTTTAAAATTAGACTTTAGTAACTTTATCACTTAAAGTCACTTTTAAATTAGATTTGACTTTATAACTTTATAAGGTCACTTTAGTAACTTTATCACTTAAAGTCACTTTTAAATTAGATTTGACTTTATAACTTTATAAAGTCACTTTAGGAGAAAAATTAAATTCTTTTGGACACTTTTCCCTAGGCCAAAGATCAAAAGCCTTAGGGAACCACCTGTCCTCCGGTAACCAAATTTCAACACAAGATCGATCTAAAGATCATCTTGATCGGATGAGCAAAACATTTATTTTGAATTTATTCCACTTATGTGCAAGGTCGGCCAGAATTGTAATGTAGGCTTGGAGTCCCAACAAATGTGTCACACACCCTCACAGATGGATATATATTGGTCAAACTCGGAGGTCATTTTCACCATCACTCATCACACACTTCTCTCTTGTGTCTGATTGGTTCGATCATAATTTTGGAGGCTTCTCTTCTCACACGTGGGAAAACAGCAGCTAGGGTTTCGGATCTGATCTAGGGTTTTCAGCGCAGCTTTGACCAGCGTTGACTTTGGTCAACGCGACCTCAAACTCTCCCAAATTACCAATCTCTGCAGTCCGCATTTTTTGGCACAAAAGCCAAGGCTGGATGTTGACCTTTGACCTGCTGCGTTGACTTTCTGTTGTTGTTGTCTTGCGTTGACTGTTGATTGGACAACGTTGACTTTCGTTGACCTTGGGTTGACTATTGTGGAGCTGTCTTGAGGGTTGTGTGACACTTCTGGTTGGCTTACCGTGAGGAGACTTTGCTGGTTGAAGCATACTGTTGACCACCGTAACGCACCACAACACATAAATTTTGTTGATCAAGTTAAGTGTATGTTTGGCTTGTCTTCCGATGATCTATTGGTATGTTCTATCAGCATTTTACTTTCATGTTTATGTGATTGCTATTTGATATCGAGTTTAAAGTAAAGTTGCATCAAGCATAGAAGATCTACGAAAATTTACAACTAACAGTCGTAAGTCTTAGTGAAGGCCATGAGGAGAGAATGGATAAACACATCATTTTGTGTCTTCACCTGTGAAGACAGAATGGAGGATTGGGTAATCATCTAGCATCTGATACTCTTTGAGAATGAGATAGGGCATTCAAGATAAGAGTAGTCGGGGAATGATATTCTTTGAGGGTTGGGTACCCAAGAGAAGAATAGTCCAAGAAGGTCATACTCTGGGAACACCTGGGTGGAGTATGTACCTTGGATAGACAATGACTATGGTGTCTATAAGTCATGTCTCACCAGCATTGTAGCCCATTGTCTCGTTGAGAGATGGGGATGTTAGTCAAGGCCTAGCACTAGGACAATGCTGGTTGATATGATGTTATACAAATGTGATTACAAATCTGATTCTTCTTATGAGATTCTTCAGATTGAAAGTGACCATGTATTTGTATGAATACCTCCCTAGTTAAGAGGGAGTGTTGGAAAGTGTAACTAGGTTCGGTCTTCATATTGACCATGTAATTATGTATTTATGTAATGAAGAAGACAAAGATAATAAAATGTATTTTTGTTATGCTTGCTTCATGGGTTTCATGAGCAAGGTTTTTATTATAGGTCAAAAGACTTCTTCTTGATGTCTTTTAGGGATTTTCATCTTGTCATAAATGTACAAATTAAGAGTCATGTATATGAAAAGTCAAGACAATCAAGTATGCCTCAAGACCTTGTCAACAAAGCTTGAAGACATGGCTCAAAATGTTGGTCAAAGATCAAAGTTGGAATAATCTTCTAAACAACCTACAAGTCGACCTATTAACAATGATTAGGTTGGCTCTGTTAGTGTCTTTTACCAGTGATCAAATGTACTCATTCAAGGTTAGTTGATAGGGTCCTTGGTCAAATTTTATAGTTCCAAATAAGTTTTCAAATAAAATTTGATCATTGGTTGTTGTCTAGGTCAGTGCTACTCCCTCCATTTGTTCATTTTATCATCACTCATCATGGTCATGTCTTCATTCAAGTGTCTTGGGCCATGAGAAAGTTAACTTGTCATCATATGGGTTATGGTTTAGGTTTTCACTTAATTGGTCATCATAAGTCATGTAGGGAGTCGTGCCATCACCTTAGTCACCATCATGGGAGTTAGTAATTAGGGAAAAAGCGTTCAGAAAGATTTCGAAGGTAGATTTACCCTTCATGGAGATGTAACCTTGCCAAATAAAGTTATAAATCTGTAGTACACTACCTCATCACATCATTTCTCAAAAAGGACGTGATGCCATGCCATCATCAAAAGCAAAAGTCGACTTTCAAGCTATAAAAATACTATCCAAAGCATTCATACACATCATTCCATCTTCCTAGAGCTCTCATCCTCCATTAAGCCTCATCTCAACCTTCAGAGCCTTCATCTTTCCATCATCAAGCCCTAACTAGCTAGCACGCTGCGTTTCTGCCTAAGCACGTTGCATTTCTGGTTTTCGGATGCTAAAAGAGCAACAAAAAGGTTCAAACATCATTCTACAGGTTCAAGACACTTTCAGCAAGTATAGCTTCTCATCAGCTCTCATACAGTCATTTCCTTCAGCGAATGGTGAAATCCCTCTCCTAGGGGTTTCACTGCGTTTTTGGCTTTACTTGTTGTTTGGTTTGTTTCAGTGAGAAAACTCTTGATTTTTCTACCCTATCACCTTCCTATACCTCCCTAAACCATTTCCCACATTCATCTCCCTCATTTCTTTCATTTTCCCCTAAAACCCTAGCCCACGTTGTGTTTTTGTAGAGATTTTGGGTTAGGACTGTGTTTTAGCCTTTTTCCCCTCTTTCCCTTATCCATTTCAAGGAATTCCACTTGCACTGTGTTCCTAAAACACTCCCCTATCTCCCCTAATTTTTTCAGATTTTTCCCTAACTCCAATCCCCTTCATTTCCCTCCCTAAACTTGTTGCCCCATTTTCCCCTGTTTTCCTAGATTCCACCCTTTCCTTCCTTCCCATCAAGCTAGGGTTTCTATCATACAAACAAACACCATGGACAATGAGAATTAAAAGTACAACAAAGGAGGGCAAGTTTCCAGGTTTGAGCCAACTGAGACCCATGGCATCATTTTTAGAGTTTTGTGATCATTTGTTAGGGTTTACATTGCACATAGGGACAATCCTACTTCAAATTTATTTTCTGAAATAATGAAGATGAATTTGACAAAAGTGAAAGAGGTTTTTGTTAATCATAGACCAAAGAACAAAAACCTCCTCCAGTTTATGCATAGGTGTTATGATTTGAGAGAAATACCCAAAATACAGTTGCTCCAGGTCATTTTCTGCACTTTTGGATAGGTTGTCTTCAAGTCAATTTTCCAGGGGTTTGGAGTGTTGAGAATTTAAGGACTGGGGTTTAATTCAAATTCTCTTCTTGATAATTACTTGTGAGCTTGCTTATGTATTCTTTTAGTTAATCCTTCATCAAGTCAATTATCAAAGTATTTAAGATGTAGAGACAGAATTGATTTGTAACTGAATATCTTACAATGTGTTTAGGAAGGTAAATCTTTGATTTACCTTCCTAAATTTCTGTCACCTTTAATTGATTCCGCAAATTGTAGCCTTCAATTAATTCCGTAGTTTGTCAATCCGCATTCTGTTCTTCTCCTTAGATCTGCTTCTTTCAATGCTGTACAATCTTTGACTTATCTGCAATTCATTTCCTTCTCCAACGCTGTCCACTACAAACTTGACCGTAACCTTTATGCTTCTGTTCCTTACGCAAATTAGACTTCTGTACGTTCCGCAAATTATACTTCTGCTCCTTCTGCAGTTTGTCCCTTTCGATCTACATCAGACTTCCATCCTTATATCAACACCTTATAACCGCTATGATGCCTCAGATCCGCATTTAGTTACCCTTCTTTACATGCTGTTCACTGCAGACTTCACTGTGATTTCATTCTTTAGATATCGCACTTACTTAGAGACAAGTCCGCAAATCTTTGTTTTTAATGAACCGCAATGTGGACATATATATATAGGACTTCAACAGCTTTTAGGCCGACTATCCAAGTTGATGCTTAGGCCGACTTTTAGGCCGACTATCCAAGTTGATGCTTAGGCCGACTTTTAGGCCGACTTGTAGATTGTTTCTTTGGCATATTAAACACATATATTCCAAGATAGATGAAGGTTGATTCTGCCATATTTGAGCTTGACTTTCAACACCTTTTGGAGGGTTGTTTGAGAGTAACTTTACATGACACTTAATCCTATTTATACTTTAGAAGACAAGAACCTCACAGGCATCAAGAAGAAGTCTATCTACATAAAATATTTCTCATGAAACCCATGAAACAAAAATACATTTTTATTACCATTGTCTTCTACTTTTCATAATTACATAGTTATCATGAAGATCGACCTAGTTACATCTTACAACATGGAGCAAGGGTTTGCAGTGCTTGATGACTACATTGTGTAGCAGACATCCTAAGATTTCCAACCATACCACTTGCAGCCCAAAACTCATCTGGAAAGGCCTCCAAACTCCCTCTCAAAGACCACGCTATGCTTCTGCTGAGAGCACGCTACTCTTCTGCTGCAATTTTTAGTGATCAACTTCAAACTTGGATTCTGAACAAATGGGAAAGTATTTTTGAAAACTAGAGGATGTTTTTGTTCATAACATACCAAAGAACAAAAACCTCTCTCAGTTTTGCAAAAACCGTTATGGTTAGAGAGATATTCATCCATCTTTGAGCCCTATTTTGCAGAAATGTTTTGGAAAATTTTGGATTTTTGTTAAAATTTGACAATTTTGGATGTATAGAAGCATAGCGTGGCCATGCTACGCTTTTTCTTAGAGGCTCTAATGGAGGTCAGCATTACATGATTGGATTACTTTTGAAGTGTACATTCCAAATATGGTTTTGGTTTTTCATGACACCTCCTAATTTTGAAGAAAAACTCAAAATACTCCTCAATTTTCATGTTTCTGCCACTATTTTTCACTACAAGCTACGCTTCTGGAGTAAGCTTGGAAAAATGAAGTTTTGAAGGCCTTGCAGGTGGTATTTTGTCAGTTTTAAGGTTGGGTTGGATAGAGGCATCCAGGGCTACCTTACCTAATCTTCAGATCAGCAAAAAGATGCCTTAAACTCACCTAAAAACGCCCTCCAAGAGCACACGACGCTTCTGTGTTGGATGCTTTTTGGACAAGTGTCATTCACAAATGGTCAAAGTTTCGAGGTTACAGTTGTCTCTAAAGTTGTTTTATGGATAAGGAAGTCTATTTATGCCCCTCATTGTTGAGGAATCTTGTAATTACTCAAGGTGACAAAGACTCCTAGTTGTTAGCTAAATTTGGGGGGACTATTTCTAACTTCCCTAAATTCTAGGTAATGACTCATTAGGTGCATTTATGAGGTATTTTGGATCAGGTTTCGCCCCAATGAGGTGGCATCTTCTCTATTTTCTATATGTACTCCAAATTAAGTCTTTTTAGAGGTTGGATAGTTGATATTGCAGTGTGGGGCTTATGTACATCTTTTTATAGTGAAATCAAAGACATGTTGCAGCTATAATTTTGGGACTCCAGGGGTATGCTTATTAACATTGTTTTTTCTCAGTAACACCATCAAATTGAATGTTTATGCTTCCATGAAATCACATGTATGCTTCTATATGGTGATCTTATGAGTCTATATGCAAAATTCTTACTTTTGTCCTCTGTTTTATAAGATTTTCATAAATTTGTTCTACTTCCTCTGATGAATGAACTCGTGTTATATGCTCATTTTGATTCTCTCTTTTTCAAACCCTATACCACAACGACAATCTAAGTGTGTTTCTAAATATACCTACCTGGCCTCATCTTCATCTCTGTAGCTGTTCATTTGAAATCTAACCTTGAAATCCTAGACCTAGTTCCTAGACTGACACTTCCTATCCAACAAAATTCAAAACAAAACCCTAATCAAAATCACTGAGCTTATATCTAGCCTAAGATATTTTCCTTTCCAATCACCTCATTGACTGTGAAATTGACATCGAGAGAGCCCTCTCTGGTTTAGTAGGGCTAGCTACCAAATCTAAAGATTGGTTTGAGGTTACCTCCTTTAGTCTCCTTTCTCAGCCTTGGGAAACGGAGGGAGTGATAACGGGCACAATGAACAGTCACGTCTATTGACTGTCAGGTCGACTAATGTAGGGGCTGACCACTATATATACCCCTGTGTAATGCGCAAAAAAGATAGAACAAAATCTCGAACTTCTGTGATTTTCGGTCAAGGTCTCAGGGATAAAATTGAAGGAAGAAGTGAAGACAAGTCTGGGTCAACTTTAGTGTTATACATCTGCAATGATTACAAGGGCAGAACTGCGTTTAGGGTGAAGAAAAGAGACGGACTAATATATATATATACACACACGCACACACACACACGAAGCTGCAGATATGGGTTAAAATGCGAAATTATAGGACTGTACCTAGTGTGAAATTACAAGACTGTACCTAGTGCAAAGTTGCATGACTAAGTTTAGTGCGAAGTTGCAGAATGAGTTTAGTTGTGCGAAGTATGATATGTATGCTCAATGAAGTAATCCAACACCAATAAGGGTTCATTATAGTGGACTGTTCATCAAAAGGAATCAAGACATGTGTACGTTGAAGACAAGCCTGTAAGGTAAAGTGAAGGTGAAAGGTGTGCACAGGACAACCTATAACAAGGTGTTGATATCACGGTAAGGATCACATACAGCTAAAGAATGAAGAATACAAGTAGAGACCGAGCTCTCTAATCTTGGTGCAGAAAGGTGCAAATTGGTGCAGGAAAGAAGGATCAGCTCAAGGAGTCGATGAAGAAGCAATGACAAGGTCTTGGAGGCATACAAGCGTCAAGGGTCTGTGTCATGGTCTTGGTACTTGTCATCTGAAATTCTATAAGAAGAATTGCTTGTGGGTTTTCCTCTCCAAGAGGGAGAGGTTTTGGCCCTAGCTTGAAAAGCCTAAATCTGTGGCTTGATAAGCTAAGAAGAGAAGACATAAGTAAACGAAGTAAGCTCACAAGTAATTATCAAAGAGAGAATTTGAATTAAACTCTGCCCTACCTAATTCTCAACAGGGGGACTACTGTTACAATACCACTTTCTATATGTCCATCGATATGTCCCCTTTTCGTGCTTTGTATGGTTATGATGCATTGACATTTGATGATGCTATGTTTGGGGCAAGTAAGGCCCCTAGGGCCAAAGATTGGATCTAAGAGATTCAGGACATCCTCAGGGCTCTCAAGGATAACTTGAGGACAACACAAAATAAATAAAAGATGTATGCAGATTGGGGCCACGTAGAGAGGTAGTTTGAGGTGGGGGACTTGGTGTACCTCCGACTTCAGGCAATCTACGCTAAAGCAGAAGGGAGCTGAAAAGCTCAAACCTCGCTTCTATGGACAGTACCGAGTTTTCCGGCAGGTTGGAGAGGTGGCATATATGTTGGGGTTGCCACAAGGGAGCCAGATCCACAATATTTTCCATGTATCATGCCTGAAGAAGGCTTTGGGACAGCAGGTGACCGCAGCTACTAAGCTCCCTCCTACAGATAATGAGGGGCATTTGGTGCTACAACCCAAGGGCATTTTGGACACCAGAGAGAGGCACTTGAGGAGCAGGGTGGTGAAGGAGTACTTGATCCGATGGAGGAACCTCTCGGATGAGGATGCCACTTGGGAGGGGGAGAAGATTCTTCAGCACCCATATTTGCAATTGCTTGAGGGCAAGAAACATTTTGGCGGGCAGGACTGTAATATTCCAAATTAGCAGTCAGCGAATTGGAATATTAATTTTTGGTTAATTTTGGTGTTTCCTAATGTTGGGCAAAAGTAGGAAGGGGACCCACAAATAATAGCCAAGCCACATAAAGCACTTTTCCTATAGTCCCTAAGTAAAAATTGCAGCCTTAGTGGGGTCCATGTGGCTAGGAATCAAATGGGTGGCAGCTTCCTAGGTGGCTGTGTGGGAGAGGCTCGATGGTGGCAGCGCAATGAGACGCTGGATGAGGGGACAACGCAATACTTGGTGGGCCCAAGGAAATGTTGGAGGCTCAATTGACAAAAGGAAGTGAGGGCAGCTCATTTCCTCATTCATTCATCTAAGATTTTCTTGTCTTCTTGACTGAGCACGTTTGAGCCGGAGAGCCAAGTCAGCAGTGTTGTTCAGCACACAAGATCTTCAAGCGGAGATCTTAACCTCTGCCTCGGGTGACTTCGAGTGCCCGCTCAGGGGAGGAGTTTTGCAATTTTGTGAGGGAGTTTCACAGCCACACTAGCAGAGAGTGTGTAGTCCCCTCAGGACAACGCAGAGGCAGTCTAGATTGCACAGTGATTGCGCAGTCAAGTCTAGGGGAAGTGTCAGAAGTGGGGGAGCAAAGATGATTTCAACCGGAGGATTTAGAGGGGAGGCTAGCCACCTCCTACCAGGGATTTTGGTAGTGATTTGGAGGAATTTTCCAGTAGTTCCAACCAGGAGTTCGACTTCCCCAATAGAGCAACATGCCAAGCCTAAAGGGGCCAATTTCCAAGGTCGAGCTTTCAACAAACCCTTCACGATTTTTTGTGGGTCTAGTGAGGAGAGTCTGGTGACCAATTCTCGGAATTTTCTGAGCACGGGAGATAGACCAACCAGCAGTTCGAAGTCAGGTAGTAGCAGCGTTTTCTGGACTAGGCGGCACAGTGGATGAGCCACATAGAGCTATTTCAGCTGAGACTTTTGTTGGCATTCGAGTTGCTCTTCAGCCTGCCTTGAGCAGGCCCAGGTGTTATCTTTCCAAGCACCACACTGTTAGGATATTCTGACACATAGGAAATAGTTAAGTATAACTTGGTCTAGTGTAGAGTTAGGTAAATTGTGTTTCATTAGTATGTACTTTTGTAACTTATAATCCGATGGTCACGATAGGTAGTGATCCAACAGTTCATTCTCTCCTCAATATTACCATCACCTGATCTGTGGCTTAACACCCGATTGGTCCATGATCTCTATTTAAAGAGCATGGAGGGTCGTTTGTCCGGTGACCGTTTATGAGGTTGGTCTAAGGTTGTCATTGATGTCAATATGGGGATAAATATTCTTGTAAAGTCCTAATAACCCTAATGGAAAACCCTAGCAGTAACATCATGCAGACCTCATATAAGGATGTCCTTGCTCATGATGACAAGTACCTCTTGGTTAATAAAGATGTCATTAATGATGATGTGCTTACTCTTGATAAAGAAGCCTGGAACCAACATGATATCAAGATGGTGAATATTCTTAAGGTGCCAAGTGTCAATCATGTAACTTATTTGGTAACCTAGAAGAGTACATTTAATGATGTATCTAATATACAAGCCCTTGATGACATATGGAGGACTATACATGAATGACCTTACATTGATGAAATAAATCTCATGATGGGCACTCTGGATAGAAATTAATGGATGTTGCACTATGACATGGTTGGTAACATGATTGATGCTACACTTTCACACATAAGGACATACATAATAATGACATGGACAATGATGGGAGATATGACATGAATGACCTCACCATACTTGATGACATATAATGACATTATTGGATACATGACAATGGGGAAGACAGTAATGACCTCTTGCTGTCCAAATCACCTTCTGCACTAAAAAAAAAAATTCCTAACAGTCATAAAGAAAATTATTTTTTGACATCTTGAAGACATCATTTCAAAATGGCTCCTTCACCATCTTAAGGAGGACTCCTTCCTCTTTCCATAACTCCTCGTGGTTAGAAAGATATTGATATTTGAAGTTGTGCAATAATTATTTTTTTGGAGCCAACCTGTCCTAACCTCTCAAGTCGGTCTACATAACAGTGACGTGTCTCTTCGTTTGTCATCACAATAAAGACTATATATACACAGTCCGAAATTCATTTCTTTGGATCAATTTGGTCAAGAATTTCAGAAGACGTCTATAGGAGGCCGAGGAGCAAGAAGATAAAGTTTGGGCTAAATTTTGATTGGGTTATAGATCAAATAATTAAAAGAGAGCTACAGGCAGCCAAGAACACCTCAGACCTGCTGTAATAATTCTTGGTGCAACTCGTTTTGGACAGATCAGTGAAGAATCCCTTGCTGTTGTGTCATCTACATTGAAGATAAGAGGCTCAGATCCCTCTTCTTCAGACTGTGTCATCTAACACAGTGGCATAGCTTGACTGTGGTAGCTCGGACAGTGCATAACTAGACTGCGGACTGTGGTATAGTTCGGAGACTGTGGTATTACTCGAATTAATTACAGTGACTCTTTTGCTCAGAATGTAGAAGATTCCAGCAGCTTCTACTCTCTGTGAATTAAGCATTCATTTGGTGCAACAACTTACCTTGGGTCGGATCTTCTCTTCAGGCGGTGTAGTATCATTGACAATGAGATTCTTGAATCGGTGTGGACTCTGTTATCTATAACAGTGATAGCTCGGACTGTGATCTTTGGGTATGATTCTTGGATCGGATTTATTGGTTGAAAAGTCACAACACAGTAATACTACCACTCAGATCAGTGAAGCCCTTGTTGCTATGGCTTGGATTAATTGCTTTGACTGTGTATCATCACTCTTGGAACACAAAAAATATTGTTGAAGTGTTGGAGTTGTCCAACATCAAGACCAATGTTGGAGACCTATTTTGGATAAGTGAAGCATTGGACAATTCTTGGACAGCAGATTGAAGACCTGAAGGTTATCCTTGGATCAATTAAATACATTGTGCATTTTGTTGGGTATGTGTTATATTCTTTCCACGATTAGCCCCACGCGCTGTATGCTGCATCGGGCGTAGATGGGGGGTCACGAGGGGCGAAGCAGTCCCCACCGTTGGGGTCCGGGGCAGCGCCCCGGCCAAAATATATTTTTTGTGCGGACCTACTCATAGGCGGATCCGCCCATGGTTTTGTGCATGGTTTTGCACATGGTTTTGGGGTTCGATGGTTTTCGGCCCCTGGTATTTTTGTAGATCCGTTCAAGGGAACTACGGTTATGTTCTAATCCAGGGTTAATGGATTGGGGTTTATGTATGCTTCGGCATGTATATATATGTGTTGTAACACTAAAAGGAATATAATGAAAAATCAAGCCGGTCGTCCCGATTTGGGATCCAGGGGAAAATCTCTGTGTTTATCTGTTTTATGTTTTATGCTCTTGCTATTGTTTATTTTCTGTTATAAGAATCGTGTGTAGATATTTCTGTTCAGGGTTAAAACCTACATTTGGTATCAGAGCTGTTTCGGCTTCAAGGGGACGCCTTTGTTGTTGATGGTTTTTTGCTCGGGCCTGTGGTAGACCTTGTTCAGTGGGAGATCTGCGGGATCGATTCTTGCGGTGAAAGAAGATGGCGAGCGGCGGAAAGATAGAGATCGAGAAATTTAATGGTCAGAGTTTTGAGTTGTGGAAACTCAAGATGGAGGATCCGTCGGTGGATAAAGATCGCAGACCACAGAGATCCAAAATAAACCACCGGCAATGTCGTAGAAGACCGGAAGAAACCGGATCGGAGATCTAAGGCTAAGAGCACAATACGGTTGGTTGTCGTATCTGTATCTGTTGTTTGAATGTATCTGGGGAAGCTACGGCGAAGAATTTGTGGGGAAAACTTGGGACTTTGTACCAATCTAAGTCTCTGGTGAATAAGTTGTTCCTACGAAACAAGATGTATAACCTAAGAATGAAGGATGGAGACTCGATGACAGAGCATCTGAACGCCTTCAATACCGTGGTAAGTCAGTTGTCATCTGTTGATATTAAAATCTCAGATGACGATAAGTGCATCAGTTTGTTGTGTTCTCTACCAGACTCATGGGACAGTCTGGTTATTGCAATAGGTAGCAATACAACTACCTTGAATTTTGATGACATTGTCTCAGCCTTGCTGTCGGAGGAAATGAGATCGAGAAATATGGAGGGTCAAAATGGAGATGCCTTATCTGTACGAGGAAGGTTCCAAAACAGAAACAAGAATAAGGTTTCGAGTGGGAGATCTAAATCTAGAGGGAGATCTAAATCTCCTGGAAAGTTTGTAAAGGTATGTTGTAAATGCGGAAAGGAAGGACACTACAAAAAGGAATGCAGATCTAAAGCTCCTGAGAAAGGAAAGGGATCTGATGATGCTCCTTCTGCAGAGGCAAAAACCACCTCAGATGAAGGTGGGGATGTGTATTTGGCTTCTTCTTCAAATACACATGTAGATCATGAGTCATGGTTGACTGACTCAGGTGCATCCTTTCACTTCACTCCCCATAGGGAGTGGTTCTGCGAGTATGAGAAATATGATGGTGGTGATGTCTTCCTAGGGGATGATAGGAAGGCCAGAATCATCGGACGTGGAAAGGTCAAGTTGAAGCTACAAGGTGGAAGGATTAGAACACTTCCCGGTGTTCTGCATATTCCTGCATTGGCCAGAAATCTGATTTCTGTAAGCAAGATGGATGATGCAGGTGTAAAAACAGTGTTCGAGAAAGATGCCTGCAAGATGGTTCGGGGAGCACCGGTATTAATGCGGGGAGTTCGGACTGGAACTCTATACAAGCTACAAGGTAGCACTGTTATTGATGGGTGTAACAGTTCTGTGGTTCCTGAAAGTGGGACGGAAAGTCTAGCTGTCTCTGGAGAAAAGACCATGCTATGGCATCAAAGGCTTGGACATATCGGAGAGAAGGGCCTTCGGATACTGCATAGAGATGGTATGGTAGAAGGTATGTCTAATTGTTCTCTGGATTTTGATTTCTGTGAACATTGTGTATATGGGAAGCAGAATCGGGTGAGTTTTCCTTCTGGTGCTATGAGGGCAAACAAGATATTAGAACTTGTGCACAGTGATGTGTTTGGGCCTGTGTCAGTTCCATCACTGGGAAAGTCTGTGTACTATGTTTCATTCATAGATGACTTCTCAAGGAATTCATGGATATATTTCTTGAGGAAGAAATCTGAAGTCTTTGACAAATTTAAAGAATTTAAGGCTCTGGTGGAAAACCAGACAGAGAAGAAGATAAAGGCACTGAGGACAGATAATGGTGGGGAGTTCTGTAAGAAGGAATTTGAAGAGTTCTGTAAGAAGTGTGGTATAGCACGGCAGAAGACTACTCCATACACACCTCATCAAAATGGATTTGCAGAAAGAATGAACAGAACACCGATGGAAAAGGCAAGAAGCATGCTCAGTGGTACTAGGTTAGGACAAGAATTCTGGGCAGAGGCAGTGGAGACTGCATGCTATCTGGTTAACAGATCACCTTCATCAGTGCTGGAGGATAAGACTCCACATGAGGTATGGACTGGTAAGAAACCCTCTCTTTCACATCTAAGGGTATTTGGATGTGATGCATATGTACATGTTCCAAAGGAGAAAAGGACCAAGTAGGATAATAAATCTGAAAGGTGCATCTTTATTGGGTATAAGGATGGTTTAAAGGGTTACAAGCTTTGGAACCCAGAAACAAGGAAGGTTGTGTACAGCCGAGATGTGGTGTTTAGAGAAGTGAAAGATGTTGTTAAACATGAAGTCCTACCAAAGGAACCCGAGAAGATAGAGTTTGAGCTAAAGGAGGATGAATCAGACTCTACAACAGAAGAAGACTCAGAAGATGAAGAGCCACAAACTCCAGCTTTGAGAAGATCAGTTCGGGAAAGAAGGCAACCAGAAAGGTATAGTCCATCTGCTTTCTGTTCATGTTTTGCCTTAACTATAACTGATGATGAACCCAGAACTGTCAGGGAGGCAGTAGATTCAGAGGATGGAAAACTCTGGAAGGAGGCCATGGTTGATGAAATGGCATCCTTGCACAAAAACAATGCATGGGATCTGGTGGAGTTGCCGGCTGGAAGGAAGCCCATTGGGAGCAAATGGGTGTTTAAGAAGAAGATGAATGTAGAAGGCAAGGTGGAGAAATACAAAGCTCGGTTGGTAGCGAAAGGTTATTCCCAGGTGCCGGGAATTGACTTTGGTGATATTTTTTCTCCTGTTGCCAAAGTTACTTCTATTAGATTACTTTTATATGTTGCTGCTGCATTTGATTTTGAGATAGAACAGATGGATGTGAAGACAAAATTTCTTCACGGGGATCTAGAAGAGGAGATCTACATGAAGCAACCTGAAGGCTTTATGGTGAAGGGTAAGAAAGAACTAGTATGCAGGTTGAAGAAGTCTCTGTATGGGTTAAAACAGTCACCAAGGATGTGGTATCAGAAATTTGATACCTATATACGGGGACTTGGCTTCACCAGAAGCAAGGAGGATCACTGTGTTTATTTTAAATTAATTGGTGACCGTGTTATTTATTTGGTCTTGTATATGGATGATATGTTGTTGATTGGAAATGACAAAGAAATTATCCAAGATTTGAAGACCCAACTGTTCTCCAAATTCGACATGAAGGATCTGGGTGCTGCAAACTATATTTTGGGCATGGAAATTAAGAGAGATCGGGCAAAGAAGAAGCTCTGGTTAAACCAGAGGAAGTATGTCGAGACTATATTGCAGAGGTTCAATATGCAGGATAGTAAACCGGTGAATGTTCCTATTCCCGTAGGTGTAAAGCTGTCTGCTGAACAGTGTCCCAAGACACAAGAAGAAGAGGAGTATATGTCTCGTGTTCCATATGCAAGTGCAGTGGGTAGCTTGATGTATGCAATGGTCTGTACTAGACCAGACATTGCACATGCAGTGGGAGTATTGAGCAGGTTTATGTCAAACCCAGGAAAGGAGCATTGGACAGCAGTGAAGCGGGTTTTCAGATATTTACGTGGCACTAGTGATTATGGCTTGTGCTACCAGGGAAGACCAGGATTGGAAAGAATGTTGGACATTCGTGGTTTTGTTGATGCAGACTGGGCTGGAGATCTGGACCAAAGAAGATCTACAAGTGGGTATGTGTTTAGCCTATTTGGAGGCGCAATCAATTGGATGAGTAAAAGACAGTCTGTAGTGGCTCTTTCAACTACAGAGGCAGAATACATAGCAGCCACTCATGCAAGCAAGGAAGCAGTTTGGTTGCAGAGATTGTGTTCAAGTATGGAGTTGGTACAGCAAGCTATAAGGATAGACTGTGATAGCCAAAGTGCAATTTTCTTGGCTAAGAACCCTGCTTATCATTCAAAGACAAAGCACATTGATGTTCAATATCACTTTGTTAGAGATATGGTTGAGGCTAAAAGGGTGTTGCTGGTAAAGGTGGACACTTTCAAGAATGTTGCAGATGCATTGACGAAGTCTGTGAGCACTCAGAAGTTCTCTTGGTGTAGAGAAACAATGGGTGTTGAAGAATTGGCCCAATGACTAAGCTCTCCTGTGGCCCCTGTGGAAAGAAAACAACAAGTGGGAGAATGTTGGGTATGTGTTATATTCTTTCCACGATTAGCCCCACGCACTGTATGTTGCGTCGGGCGTAGCTGGGGGGTCACGAGGGGCGAAGCAGTCCCCACCGTTGGGGTCCGGGGCAGCGCCCCGGCCAAAATTTGTTTTTGTGCCAGACCCACTCATAGGCGGATCCGCCCATGGTTTTGTGCATGGTTTTGCACATGGTTTTGGAGTTCGATGGTTTTCGGCCCCTGGTATTTTGTAGATCCGGTCAAGGGAACTACGGTTATGTTCTAATCCAGGGTTAATGGATTGGGGTTTATGTATGCTTCGGCATGTATATATATGTGTTGTAACACTAAAGGAATATAATGAAAAATCAAGCTGGTCGTCCCAATTTGGGATCCAGGGGAAAATCTCTGTGTTTATCTGTTTTATGTTTTATGCTCTTGCTATTGTTTATTTTCTGTTATAAGAATCGTGTGTAGATATTTCTGTTCAGGGTTAAAACCTACACATTTCTTGATTGGGCTTTGGGTTTGAAGTACTCTTGAAGGAACGTTATCTTGAAGATCTGTTTGGAGCACATTAACATCACTCTTGGAGCACCTTGTGAAGACACTCTTGAAGAATCTTGAAAGACATCTTGGAGTAACTTGAAGACATATTGAAGATCTTGTGGAGATAATGTTGAAGACAATGATGCATTGATGAAGCCATCATGAGGTAACTTGGAGAAATTGTTTGGGTACGATGAAAAGCAACGGTGACACCTTCTACGAAGAAAAGGTTGTCATTGATGACGTGATGTGTAGATTACAGTGAAGAGTAAGCTGAAGATTCTCAGGGCTCGTTGAAGAAGACATTGGGAGCCGTAAGTATAACCAAATATATCTTAACGAAACGAAGCAGGAGGGTTGGAGCCCTAGAGGATAGGAGTCCTCAAGGGACTAGGTTGGAGCCTATACCAGATCTAGGGTTGGAGCCCCTGAGGTTGGTGCCTCAAAATTGACAAGGTTGGAGCCTTGGAAGTCCAAGTCGGTGCATGGCAAATACAGGTTGGAGCCTGGGAGATTGAAGATTGGTGTCTTCATCTAGGTTTGGAGTCCTACATATATTGTACTTGATTTATTGTAAAGAAGAAATTAATAAAAGCATTTATTCTTACTGTTCATTTTGTGTTCTAAATATAAGTGATCTAACTGGTAAAAATAACAATTGAAAAGAAATACTGATTCACCCCCCTCTCAGTTTTTCCAACAAGAAGCTTATGTAAATTTTCTTTATTTATATTAATGAATTGCCTGAAGTGGTTGCGTTGGCTCAGGTCGTGGACTGTTTCCCTCTTCGAGGGTTTTAACCACATCTAATACTTGTGTATTGATCTATGATCTGTTTGTGAGCGATGACCTTTGGTGTTTGATCTAAGGAACTTACCCTGTAAATTCCCACATGGTATCAGAGTTGTTTTGAGGGCCGCATCCGTTGTTGATCCAAATTCGAAGCCGGTTTCACTGCATGTGACTGTCGTTTTCCAGATCTACTGTATCTGACCAAATTCGGGCCAGGAGAACTGCTCTGTTGTGTCCATAGAATCTGTTCCAGTAAGGAACCTCTTTCTTTTCATCCGAAAAGGTTTCCAGTTGCCCAAACTATGTCATTTTAGATCTGGAGGTATAAAGTTTTTTTGCAATTATATTTATTTATCTCTCTGTTTTATTTCGGTTTATAGTCTTTTTTTCTATTACCGGATCTACCCTCTTCCCTGTCGATGCTCTTTGCTCTGGGCTTTGTGCGATCTGGCAAACCAGAAACAGGAAGACAGGATTTTTCTCCTATGTATGCTCTTTCCCCGCGACTTGTTAAAATTTGGGTACTAGAGGACAAGTGGTTCCCTAAGGCTTTGATCTTTGGCCTAGGGAAAAGTGTCCAAATTTATTTGTACTTTTCTCCTAAAGTGACTTTATAAGTGGTAAATTAAATCTAATTTTAAAGTGACTTTATAAGTGGTAAAGTTACATTCTAATTTTAAAGTGACTTTATTAAAGTCAATGAAAAAAAGTGAAAAAGTGACTGGAAATAAAAGGCTAAGTGGGTCTTTATTTAAGTGGGTGAGTTAAAAAATAGAAAGTGAGAATTAAATGCACATTTATTCTCATCCCTAGATCTAAATGAATCTTAGCCATTAGATCTTAGGGTTACCCAAAAAGTCATTTAGGGTAAAAGGAGAGGAGAAGAAGAAAAGATCAATTCAGTTTTTCATGAGCTATTGAGAGAAGAGAAGAGAGAGCAAGGAGAAAATTTCTGAGCAGTGAGAAATTGAAGGAGAGCAGCAAGATTTGGCACGCATCCCAATGAGACATTTCAGCAGACCGTACAACAGCATTTATTTGGCACATTTTCCAAGGCAAAATCCGTACAATAGCTTTTGGCATGATTTTCCAAGAAGGTTCAACAAAGAAATTGAGGAAGAACAACATACTAAAGGCACAAATTTCGAGGTTGTTGGGCACGTTTTCCAAGGCAATAGGGCACAGATTTCGAGGAAGTACATATGTACTTTTTTGTACAGTTCGTACGGTTGTACAACTAAGTTTTGAGCACGATTTTCAAGGCTAACCGTACAACATTTAATGTTGTAAGTTTTTGTTTGCTGTTGGCATGTTTTCCAAGGCGGAGTTCAAGCACGGAAATCGAGATAAGTTGTAAATTGTGGTTGCTGGAATTTTCACTGTGTATTTCAGTTTCTCTGTAAAAGAATTTTCAGAAATAAATAAGAGCTCTCAAACTAGTTTTCCCCAAGAGTTGTAGGGGGTTTTTCCAGGGTCACATTGACCAAAAATTACTGCGTTATTTTCTGTGTGGCTGTCATATTTTGTTGTGTTTTATGTCTGCATTTTCCAGCAGTTGTGAAAACTCCAAATTTGTGTTTTCAGAAATTTCTGTCATTTCCAGATTTTAGTATTTTTATCATGCTTGGATTTAAAACTATATGCATGGAGTGATAAGGAAAACTGATAACCAGAGTGGGGGTTGAAAATTCTTCATGGTATCAGAGTTTGGTTGGCTGAAAAGTGCAGTTTGGGACAGCAAGTGAAAATTACAGCAAGCTGATTTTTTACACAGAAAACAGAAACCTTTACCATAGATTTGAAAATTTCAATTTGTTAAGACAGTGAATCATGTCTTTGGGTTTGAGGGTTGAAGACAGGTTGGATGGGCAGAGCAACTACAATGCATGGAGGGAGAGAATCCAGAGCGTCTTTGTGGAAGCAGAAGTCTGGGGCATTATGGTACATACCACACAGCACCCAGTTGCAGTACCTGCTGACCCTATACAGTTGGCAGAGTTTAACAAGAAGAATGCTAAGGCAAAAAGACTGATTTTGGATGGAATCAAAGATCATGTCATTCCTCATGTGAGAGGAAAGACTTATGCACATGAAATGTGGACAGCCTTGACCAGTCTTTACCAGAGCTCAAATGAAAACAAAAAAATGGTCCTAAGAGAGAAACTGAAGGCCATTAAAATGGCTAAAACCGATAGTGCTACAGCATACCTCACAAATATCACTTCAGTGAGAGATGAGTTGGTCGTAGGTGAGACCATTACACCCACTGAGTTGGTGAGGATTGCTTTGAATGGTCTTCCCAAGACTTGGGACAGTTTTGTGGATGGCATTGTTGCACGGGAGAACCTTCCCGGATGGGAGAGGTCGTCGGATGATTGCATTTAGAATCAGATCAGAAAGAACCATCTTGGGGTAGCCAAACAGGTGGAGGAGGATGACAATGTGGCATTGTTGGCAAGAGGCAAGAAAGGCAAAGCAAAGAAACAAGCGTCCACCAGTGGAGGCAAAGGCAAAGGTAAAGGCAAGCAGCAGAACAAAGAGGAAGACTATTCCAAAGTCAAATGTTGGAATTGTCAAAAGTTGGGACACTATGCAGTTGTATGTCCGGAGAAGAAGAACAAGAAAGAGAAGGAGAAAACCATGGCAACTTCTACAGAGATAGAGGGCTTCTCAGAGAGCTTTGATCAGGAGTTTGGGTTCATAGCTTGTGAGGCCTCCAGTGCAGGATCACCTGCCACACAAGTTCAGAGAGAGTGTGCACTCCCCTCTACTAGCAGAGCATCTTCTGGTTTTTGGTATGTTGACAGTGGCGCTTCTCGTCATATGACGGGAGTGAGGGAGTACTTATCAGAGCTATCAGAGAGTGACACTAACATTGAGGTAGTACTTGGTGATGACAGCATTGTTAGAGCAGTCGGTGTGGGAACACTGACATTTGATAGGGAACCCAAACCTCCCTTGAAAGTGTCCGATGTTCTATATGTGCCTAGAATGAAGAAGAACCTGATATGCGTCTCAGCACTTGAGGACAGAGAGTATGAGGTGTTGTTCAGGAGAGGACAAGTGCTTATATATCCTAGGGGAACTCCAGCTGATTCAGCTAGAGTGATTGGTGTGCACCATGCTAAGGTGTACAAGTTCTCATTCCAGCCCCTGATGGCACTAAGTAGCAACACCCGAGACAGGACCGACAGTAGATCTATCAGTTCAGAGTTGTGTGAGATTTGGCACCGTAGGATAGGGCACATGTATCATGGGGCCTTGAGGAAATTGTGGGAGATCACCACTGGTGTGCCAGATTTCAGTTCTGATAACCTTGATGTATGCAGAGGATGTGTTATGGGGAAGTTTGTCAAATCCCCACTTTGCAACAGTTACAACAGAGCGACAGGGATCCTTGACTTGATTCATACCGATGTGAGTGGTCGGATGTCTCATGTATCCTTGAGTGGCTATAAGTATTATGTTTTATTCATTGATGACCACTCCAGGAAGACCTGGATTTATTTCTTGAAGACCAAGAGTGAGGTCTTCAAGTGGTTTCAAGAGTTCAAAGCTCTTGTGGAGACCCAGACAGGTCGGAAGATCAAGGTCCTCAGGTCAGACAATGGAGGGGAGTATACCCTTGGTGAGTTTGTTGATTTTTGTGCTGAGGCAGGCATTAGGAGGGAGTTCACGGTTCCTTACAACCCCCAGCAGAATGGGGTTGAGGAGAGGAAGAATGGATCCATCGTAGGGGCTGCCAAAGCCATGCTTCATGATCAGGGGTTACCTTTATTTTTGTGGGCAGAGAGGCCTACAACACTGTTGTGTACTTGCAGAACAGGAGTCCACATCGTGCCTTGGGGAATGTGACTCCGGAGGAGGCTTTTTCTGGGAAGAAGCCTGATGTTGGGCACTTTCATATCTTTGGGTGCTTTACATATTCCTATGTCCTCAAGGAGAAGAGGACCAAGCTAGAGCCCACTGCAGACAAGGGCATCTTTGTGGGTTATAGTGAGACCTTGAAAGCTTATCGGATTTGTATTCCTGCGAAGAGAAAAGTTGTTGTCAGGCGAGATGTGAAGTTCGAGGAGAAGAGAGCTTTCAGGAGGTCACGAGAGTTGCATTATCTAGAGTCACCAGACCCTCAGGAACAGCTGAGTCAGTCACAGGGATCTAGTGCACAGGGTGTAAGAGGTCAGGGATCAAGAGGTGCATCGATTACAGTGTCAAGTCCATCAGTTAGCAGTGGCTCTTAGAGTCAAGTGGGTGGTTCTTCGAGCAGCATGCAGAGCAGTCCGCAGAGCATTTCACAAGGTAGTCCACTGATGGACAGTTCGCACGGTACTTCAACTTCTACAGGCACAGGTTCAGGCATGACGTCAGTTGGCAGTAGTTCAGGCTTCTGATGATGATGAGGATTCTTTCACTCCAGTGGGAGAAGTATCGTCAGGGAAGAGGAAGCCCAAGTGGTTTCAAGACACCTTGCGCGAGGCCACATCAGTTGTTGGGCCAAAGAGACAGGTTAGAGAAAGTAAACCACCTTAGCAGTTATGTAGCTACATGGCATTGGTAACAAGCATTGTTGACTACGAGCCTTCTAGTTATGAGGAGACAGCCAGCCAGCAGGTCTGGAGAGAGGCCATGATGGAGGAGTATTCTTCTATTATGAAGAACGATGTTTGGGAGGTAGTGCCAAGGCCCGAAGGTAAATCAGTTGTTACTTCCAGATGACTCTACAAGATAAAGCATGTTGCAGATGGCAGCATCGAAAAGTTCAAGGCTTGGTTTGTAGCGATAGGGTTCTCACAGGTAGAGGGAGTTGACTATCAGGAGACCTTCGCTCTCGTAGCTCGATATACATCTATTCACTCCATTATATCGATTGCAGCAGAGATGGGTTGGAAGATATACCAGATGGATGTGAAGACCGCATTTCTCAATGGCTTCATTCAGGAAGAGGTTTATATTGAGCAGTCGCAAGGCTTTGAGGTGCATGGGAAGGAGTCCCATGTATGCAGATTGAAAAAGGCACTCTATGGCCTGAAGCAAGCTCCTAGAGCTTGGTACTCGAGGATTGATACATACTTGCAACAGTTGCGTTTCACAAAGAGTGAGGCTGATCCGAACCTATACTTCATTGTGGTGGGTGAGGAGCCTCTCATTCTGGTGTTGTATGTTGATGACTTGGTAATCACTGGTGTAGAGAGACTCATTGAGGGCTGCAAGAGAGATCTTTATTCAGAGTTTGAGATGAAGGATATCGACTTGACGCATTATTTTATGGGATTTGAGGTGTGGCAGGAGTGGCATTTCTTCCTGGGACAGGGGAAGTACATTGTGGACATTCTTAGCAGATTTCACATGGAGGACTGCAAACCCATGTCTACACCTATGATCACTAACTGGAAGAAGCTTCATGCTTCAAATTCCGAGTTGGTGGATCCTACTCTATACAGACAACTGATTGGTTCATTGATGCATTTGGTCAACACTTGACCAGATATATGTTTTGCAGTTAACACGATGAGTCAATTCATGTGTGAGGCCAGGAGAGCGCATTGGGTGGCTGCAAAACACATTCTTCGTTACTTGCAGGGTACTGTGGATTATGGTCTGGATTATAGACGGGGTGATGGAGTGAGGCTGACAAGGTAGACTGATTCAGATTGGGCAGGTTGTGCTTCAGATAAGAAGAGTACTTCAGGGTGTTGTTTTGGGTTGAGTTCAGCAGTTGTGTCATCGTTCAGCGGGAAACAAAAGTCAGTTGCATTGAGCTCAGCTAAGGCAGAGTATATGGCTGCTATTTTGGCTAGTTGTGAGGCCATATGGCTTCGCAAGATGTTGTTTGGTCTATTTGGTTAGGCATTGAGACCTTCAGTGATTTACTGTGATAATCATAGTTGCATAAAACTCACGGAGAATCCAATTTTTCATGACATGTCAAAGCATATCGGGGTCAAGTATCACTTCATTAGAGACTATGTCCAAAAGGGAGCAATCAAGCTTGAGTACATTTCCACAGATGAGTAGGTAGCGGACATTTTCACCAAAGCCTTACCACGGGGCAAGCATGTCTACTTCAGAGACAAGATGGGAGTGGTGAGGAACACTTTCCTTGGTAAGAGGGAGTGTTAAAATTTGGGTACCAGAGGACAATTGTTCTCGAAGGCTTTGATCTTTGGCCTAGGGAAAAGTGTCCAAATTTATTTGTATTTTTCTCCTAAAGTGACTTTATAAGTGGTAAAGTTACATTCTAATTTTAAAGTGACTTTATTAAAGTCAATGAAAAATTAGAAAGTGAAAAAGTGACTATGGAAATAAAAGGCTAAGTGGTTCTTTATTTAAGTGGGTGAGTTAAAAAATAAAAAGCGAGAATTAAATGCACATTTATTCTCATCCCTAGATCTAAATGAATCTCAACCATTAGATCTTAGGGTTATCCAAAAGGTCATTTAGGTTAAAAGGAGAGGAGAAGAAGAAAAGATCAATTTAGTCTTTCATGAGCTATTGAGAGAAGAGAAGAGAGAGCAAGGAGAAAAAAATTTAGCAATAACAAGTTGAAGGAGAGTGTTTGGTCTAAAATGCAGATGCAAATTAGAGTTTCATTTACTATCAATCCGAGTAAGTAAACTTCGAGGATCATCCAATATATATGGACTTAGAGACAAATTAAACTAAGCTAGGTGAAGAAATGCCAAAGCTCCCTTACAGGAGGTTGCTCATTAGGTCTCCAACACCTATTTAGTTATTTAATCAAAATGAAATCTAAAGACATTGTGATAAGTGTAAGAAATATTAAGGCTCCTTTACAGGAGACTGTTCATTAAAATTTCTAATCATCTTAATCAACAAACTATTTAAACTAATGAAATTAAAACAATTAAATCTAATTCTAATTGACTGTATGAAATATGAAAGCTCTCTTACAAGAGACTATTCATTTATATCTCAAGCATATAAATCAGAAACTTAAACTAATGAAATCAAACATTAAATAACAAATCAGATTCATTGAAGGAAACATTATTACTTTCTTACGAAAGGTCATTCGTTAATATTCCAAACATATGAACCTCATAATTTAATCTAATGAAATTCACAAACAAACATAAAATAAAAGCCTACTAAAATAAAAGTGTACTTGCTAGGCAATGGGGATCCTTCCAAGGATTCACAAGCACACCAAAAGAAAAGTCAAATGTAGAGGATCCACGTAGCTCCATCTTATTTATCATCAATTGCAACCATTACATTGATTCTCCAATCTAACTTCTCACTACCAACCTATAAGATACAAAGATTACAAAATGAAGAAGAAGATTAAGATTAGGATTACAAATCAAAATTACAAATGAAGGAGATAACACTCCTATTTATACAAAAGCTATGATAACAAATTCATAAATGTGAATCCACTATTCCCTCCTTTGACCCACATATTTCTCAACCAATGGTGACACATAACCCTATCCTCCATGACCTCCTCCATGAGGTCCATGATCTCCTCAAATTCGAATTTGAACATAGAGTGTCGCATAAGGGTGCTTAGGAAGCTTCTTTTGTACCTACACACGTCAACAAACTCATTTTAATTGTTAGGTATAAGTATAAGCATATTATTTTCTAAAGTTTAACCACAAATCCAATTAAAATGTTAAGAATTAATAAACTTTGGAAAAGCATGGTTATAACCCAATGATGAGGTAAATGTAATGATGTGGAGGTGGAATGAAGGTGACATGAAGGTAATATGGAAGTAATGTGAAGGTATTGGTGAATAATGGAGTGAAAATAGGGACTATTTTGAGGCCCAACATACCCCCAAACTGAAAGTATTGCATGTCCTCATGCAATCTATTACATTACTTTTTGATACTTGAGTTTTGGCTTAAACTCTGCATGATATCATTTACTTAACTTTTGCAAAGTGTTTTTGATGAACTACAACTTGGTTGGTTCTTGTGTTTCAACCATATTTTATTTGTTGCATTCAATTTTAATTTATGATCTTTGCATAATGTGATTTTTATTGCAGAGTATTTTTGTTGGAATGCATCATGGTTGGTTCTTGTGTGACAACCATGATTGTGTTGGCATCCAATTATCTTTTAAGTACTTTCTACAAAGCCATTTATGTGCTCATGATGATGTAATAGTAAATATATTTGGAAAGTATGTGGGTTTTGAATGTGATATGAATGTTTTGAATGTTATATGAATGTGAATGTATTTCCCCCCTCAACTGACGGTTTTGGCAATTTGACAAAATGACGAAAGGAAGTGAAGTTTTTCCAAAAATTATCATTCTAACTTTTCAAGGAATTAAATGGTTAAAAGTTAGAAAATATCATACCTTAACTTACCCTTTCAAAAATGAATGAGAGTTGTGCACGTGTGGCTGCAAAATTCTGTTCATAGTCTTCTTTACTTGGTTGTGAAAATGGTGGATGAAATCGAAAAAGTGAATCTTTTATTGTTGCTGCATCTGCTGCTAAATTCGCTGCTGGATCTTCTGCTGAATGTTCGGAATCTATTGCTGAATGCGGTTGAAAATGTATAAGGCTTGGAAGGTATACAAAATTCAGAATTTACACTTCCCCCCCCAGCCTTATTTATTGACTTGTCCTCAAGTCATTTACATCAAAAACTGAAACACAATGAAAGGAAATCTGCTACATCTGTTACAAAATATGGGTCTTCAAGTCTTCAACGTTCGATGGCACAAATCTTGCTATGTGAATAAATGTTCTGGTGTCGAACATAGCAACAAATTGTTAACTTAGTGGCCATTGATGGATGTCACTAGTCAACACAAGAGCTCCCATATTTAATGTGGATGAGAGTCAAGATGCCTCGAACACATCTTTCTAAGTATGAATGAATTTGTTGTTGTCGAATACTCAGAAGATCCGATGAACAAGGGACATTGATGTATTCCCTTTGTTTATCAGTATGATAGCTTGCCCTTAAGGCATGCAAGCTTCAAAGTGTTTTTAGAAAAATATTTAGACTCAAGGACTATGGACTCAATGGTGTATGGAAGCAAGGTTTTATTTGCAAGTGTAGGAAAAAGGAGACTGACAATGAATATGTAAAGTGGACCAAAAAGCTTGTAGATGAGCTTTGTTGGTTTTATTGGTGGGTTAGAATTGAAGTAATGAAGTGTATGTGGTAATGGAAAATGGATAATGACTCTTGCTGAAAAAGAAAAAAAGAATGAATTATGGCATTCAAACTCTCAAATATAGCAAATCTGCTTCTTAATTCTGGACTGCCTGCTAAAATAGTTGAGTTTGACTAGCGTTGACCAGCTACTTGTAGACGTGGAATTCAAGGGTGGATAGGTATTTCACCATCCTTGTACATTTAAGAACAAACGCCAGCTCTTCGAATTTTTCTAATCTGTCATGCAACATGTCAAACCATTAAGCTATTACAGGAAGTTGCAAGAACTTGTAATTTTCTGGAAATTTCGGTTATGATCATGCACTGGTTTTTTAGAGTCTCATGAAATTTGTCTTTGGAAGACCAATTGTCGTCACAATGTAATCTCCTTACTGATCACTTGATTAACCTGTAACCTGCGAAAAAACTTGGCAGAAAGAAAACATAAGTGTGTTCAAGAATAAATGGCCATTTCCTTCATGATTCTTACGCAAAAATTCCATACCAAATAAAACAGATTAAGGACAATCAAAGTGTTTAAATTGACTCATTTCATGATATTAGTATCAACCCATTCTTAAAGAAATAACCATGAAAAGTAAATTTACTCCCTGTCTTTGTCAGCTAACTTTTGTGCATGGCGAAAAGCTTGGCATTATAGATTTGTTGTGTCCTACAGATTAGTACGTTATAAAAGCATACAACAATATGAAGTTGTCAACTCTAAGCAAGTTAATCAGCATTTAAATAATCCACCAAATGTTCTTTAAATTAATCTTCCAAATGTTCCATTATATGTTTTCAAATTAATGAAATATCAAATCTGTGTAAGATTTCCTAGGAAGACTTCGAAGTATCCTTCAAGTGAAGGAGTAAAAAGATCAGCAATGAAAGGGCATTTTGAGAATGACAATAGTGAATGATTTTCAAAAACGCTGTAGTGTCTGTTTTTTTAAATTTTGCCCTCAAACATGACCCTTTTCCACGAATGAAGTATTGTTGGTGAAACATCCAGCCTCAAAAGTCCCTTTGATAGCATGACTTCTTCCATTAGTCCTGCAACCTGCTGCACTAAAACCCTCTGAATTGGGCACACAACCCCAAAATATTCTTCCAATGAGAGCACACATGCCTCAGGACCCAAAGTGGCCTTCAAGGCGGTTACAAAATCTCTTAAACCTCCATACTCAGCTTTCAAAAATGGACAAATAAAAATGCTTCAAACTATGTCATTATGGGCATTTAAATTGTACAAAACCAGGTATCTCATTTTCAAACTTTATGCTTCAGGATTTGTGTATCATTGCAAACAATTTTTTAATGGTCTTCCAGGACAAGCAGTTGTTGCACACATACATATACACTATTAAATGTCTTTTGTCCGTCCAACCATGCTTAATACCTTTGAAATGACCGCTATTTCTGATTCTTGTTTGCAGTTTAGGTCAAAATTTTCCATTTCAAAAGGGACACGATTCACCTGCAATTGTAAGTTTTTCTTCCCCAGTTAATCATCTTTCCTTTTTAATCGAGTACATAATTAAGCTCTGCTCCAAATTAGGTGTTGTCTACTCTATCATTTGGTTACAGAATGCTACAGTGGTGCACTGTAAGTAATGATCAAAGACAGGAACAACCTTATCCCCGCATAGGGTCGATTTCGAATTTCTCCCCATATTCTGATTACTTTCAATAAATCGGACTGAGACAGAGGAAAACATTGATGTCTTTGCTGTCCACCACATTCAATGTGCTTCGAATCTCGTTGTCTATGCTATCAGTCGAATACTCTGCAATAGCAAATATGGGAATAATAACAGATTTGTATAGCAGTGTTGAAATTAGATTTAACGCATCCTGTGATTCACATAGGTCCATGTAGAAGCTTATTGAAACGACCACACCACAGTACAATATCCACGCTCACACGCTGCTCTGCATACACCTCCATGCTCGAGCATTTCTCCCACACGCAAAATGCATTCACACAACATGTTGCATGCTCTGTCGCATATCCTTTTGACTGCTTCGCTCACTACGCCTTCACAAGTTCTTACAGTCTGCACTTCACATGATTCACACACAAACCTATTCCTCTGACTCGCCCCCTTTGCCACGGCTCGCGGTGCTCCAATCTGGCAACAGATCTGAATAGCAGAACGCGTGGCCTTCTACAAGTGAGAGGACTCCTCGAACGATCCCTTCTTCGATTTCCTTCATCTCGTCGATGGTAAGGAGGCCCGGAATGAAGGGAGATCAAGAGACGCTTTGAATGGAATCCCAGTTGAGAAATGCATGGCTTTTGATGCTATGAGCTTCCATGGAAGAAGCCCAGTCTCTTCTCCAGCTCTTAACCTCCATTTGCACGCCATGTCGAGCTCCAACTCCAGCTCCACGGGTGAGCAGATAGGCATCTACGTTTATTTCAATTATCGACTGATGAAATGGATATCAAATTTGATCAAAAAAATTGATCTGCAACTCTTAGAGCGCTATATTCGATGGACAGTCGATTTTAATTCAAACAACACTGGAATTATTAATAGGATCTGGTCAGACCCAAGAGATGAGTTCTTCTGGAAATAGAAGAGACTAAGTTCTGTGACGGGAACTACGGATTTTGGACCAAGCGACACAGACTGGATCGATCGAGGATCCGTTGGGAGAAGACGTTTGAATTTCCATCATAATCATCAAATCGCTCCAAATAAGGCTCAATAATTGGATCTCATAACTGGATTGCATATTTGGATAATGGTTGAATAATTAAATATATAAAATTAGCACAAAATCGAACTCATAATCTCCAAATAAATGTCATTCCGTCAATGTCTGACACAGCATTTAACAAGAATAGCATTTTCCGCATCAAATGAGTGAGATCCCACATCTGTAGTGATAGCCTTTTGACCAATTGTTGCTGGGTTCATCTATCAAAATAAATCGATAATGATGGGTTCATCTCTCGTTCTTTGAACAGATGCCGGAGCAAACTGTGGTGGCTTTCTCTTATTTTCTGCGATAGCTCCATACTCGGGTGTCTCTATTTGTAAAAAATTGAATACACCTGCATATGATTATCTCCTTAGCTTTTGTATTGTCCAGTAATCCAAAGATTTGTAGCAAAATCCATCTTAAATAGTTACCAACAACATGTGCATGCCCTCTGCAAAATATGTATCTAGCGATCAAAATTCGTAACAAGAACAATAGAGTCAATTACAAGAGAAAAACAAGGAACATCTCTCGATTGCAATCTCAATGTCCAATAGAGGTTGCAAAACTTTGGTCAAGACTTGAATTACATGAGGACAAAATAAAGTGAATATAGTCTTAGTGTTCAAAGGGACAATTTGGCATGCAGTTCTGAGCAATATAGCCATTGAAATTTAGGAAAGTTCACATGAGTGAAATAAAAGCAAATCGAAGTATGTGCAATTAAGGTAAAGCCCAGAAAACTGAAGTTAAGTGTAATTTCAATGTTCTTTTAGACAACCCATTGGGGGTAAGTTGTAACATACTCAAGATGTAATTACTTGGCAGAATTTTCCCTTTCTTCATTTATCTTGTCACTGGTGCAACAAAAGAAATGGGGCAGCTTGACCCTGCCACAACTCTTGCATCTCATAATCAATGGAGCTGGCTTGAGAGCTTTTGGACCATTCCGTATCCCTTTTCTATGCGGTGTCACCTTTCTCTTGGGAACTACCATGAGCCGCATGGAACCCACTGGAGCAAATTCCTCCATTCCCGATTCTTGCAGTTGGCACCTCTGATCGTTAATTGCCATCGATCCATCTGGACTTCTCGCGAACCCAAAAGTCCCCAAATCCTCATAAAAATGGCCTTCAGAGGGATCAAGATTAACTGATGTTGAAATAGCCCTTGAATTAGGAAGGGTCCATCTCATTAGGCTCACTCTAAAATCCAACGCTCCCGTGGGTCAAAGGAATAATACAATTCTTTTCTTTGATTTGGTGTTATGGGCTGACATTAAGTGATTTAGATGCAGATTCGGTTTTGGGTGAAAATTGCATGATGCTGCCTTCCTTTGGAGTGGATTCGATGCTTGATACCTTTGGAAAGTTTGAAGAAAGTGGAGATACAGGGTTGTTGTGTAGCTGCACTTGAAATCCTTAGTCTGATGGACAGGATACTACTGGCAGTCAGGTAATCTTCTCAAGTGACGAAGGAATGGATTGGTGAATAATAGGAATGCTTCCATTCTATGCAAATTCTCTCAAGCCGAGTTGGCAAGTGGTCTTAATGTTACAAGTTTTGGAGGGTTATTAGGCAGTGCTTGTGTGTTCTAAGATTGCCCAACAAACCAATTGAAGAATTTTCTAACAAGAAAAGCGCGATTTGGGTGTTGGGAATTCTGGCACTCCACTTGTTATTTTACATTTTGGGCCTATGGCATACTTCTTCAATGCTAAATTCAGACACTGCAAGGTTGGTATTTAGGCAGGTGCCGGTGTGCCATTTTGACAATGCAGTGAGAGATCCGATGACAGCCACTGAGAACGAAGAACAAATTTCTACAAGAGAAGTTTTTTTTTTTTTTTTTATTATTAGGACTCAAACGATCGATAGCAAATCTGCAATTAAATTTCCAGCAAGATTTTTTTTTATTATTTTTTAAATAATTCAATAGATTTTCTGATCTTCCTGATCGCTCGAAGCGCAAGAAGAGAACATACTAATTTCTTGAATTAATTTTATTTCTGCAGGTTAGCATGGATGGATAATAAACACAATCAAGATTTGCGACAAAACCTCGCATTGTCTATACTCTTTCTGCAATGTCGCAGGGGCGTTTAGACTCTCAGAAGACAAAGATTTCCGATAATCAAGCTCCTAGCTTAGCCGTGATACAGAAACAAGATATAGAAATGCGATGATGAAGCAGCTCTTACTGTGCCACTGAATTTATTCATTTATTCATGATGATTTATTATTTTTTATTTTTGAAAATAAGACTAAAAACTTCTAACGAGCTCATTTTATTTTCCTAATTTATTCTATCTAACTTGCTTGAAAGATTTTTTTATTTCCTAGGTAAAAGAATGCTTCCAATGAAGCCACCTACGGACTAAGAATTTGAAAATGCTCACATCAAGATTTAAAATTTTTACCTTATGATTTGCAAGAATGTGAGTAACCTGTCTTATTTTTGGAGTTTGCGCAAGGTTCTTTTGGAACCAGTCTTCAAGATTATTCTTTTTCTCCAAAAAGTACATGTTTAACATATTCAAATTTCTCATCCGAAGATGAATTAGTAAGAAATGGGGGGTTTAAAAACTGAATTTGAAACTAAGTAAGTATGAAAAGAAAAATTAAAAAGCTCAACTTAAACTCCTTTATGAAGATCCTTCTGTCACCAGGTTTCACAAGTTAGTCCATAAAAAGAATTTGCAATAAAAATGTCTTCCTAAGTCTATCTCTAAATCATCCTCCCTGGCAACGATGCCAAAATGTTTGGTCTAAAATGCGGATGCAAATTAGAGTTTCATTTACTATCAATTCGGGTAAGTAAACTTCGAGGATCATCCAATATATATGGACTTAGAGACAAACTAAACTAAGCTAGGTGAAGAAATGCCAAAGTTCCCTTACAGGAGGTTGTTCATTAGGATCTCCAACACCTATTTAGTTATTTAATCAAAATGAAATCTAAAGACATTGTGATAAGTGTAAGAAATATTAAGGCTCCCTTACAGGAGACTGTTCATTAATATTTATAATCATCTTAATCAACAAACTATTTAAACTAATGAAATTAAAGCACTTAAACCTAATTATGATTGATTGCATGAAATGTTAAAGCTCTCTTACAAGAGACTATTCATTTATATCTCAAGCATATAAATCAGAAACTTAGACTAATGAAATCAAACATTAAATAACAAATCAGATTCATTGAAGGAAACATTATTACTTTCTTACGAAAGGTCATTCGTTAATATTCCAAACATATGAACCTAATAATTTAATCTAATGAAATTCACAAACAAACATAAAATAAAAGCCTACTAAAATAAAAGTGTACTTGCTAGGCAATGGGGATCCTTCCAAGGATTCACAAGCACATCAAAAGAAAAGTCAAATGTAGAGGATCAAAGAAGCTCCGTCTTATTTATCATCAATTGCAAATTGCAATTGCAACCATTACACTGATTCTCCAATCTAACTTCTCACTACCAACCTATAAGATACTAAGATTACAAAATGAAAAAGAAGATTAAGATTACAAATCAAAATTACAAATGAAGAAGATAACACTCCTATTTATACAAAAGCTATGATAACAAATTCATAAATGTGAATCCACTATTCCCTCTGACCAACATATTTCTCAACCAATGGTGACACATAACCCTATCCTACATGATCTCCTCCATGAGGTCCATGATCTCTTCAAATTCGAATTTGAACATAGAGTGCCACATAAGGGTGCCTAGGAAGCTTCTTTTGTACCTACACATGTCAACAAACTCATTCTAATTGTTAGGTATAAGTAAAAGCATATTATTTTCTAAAGTTCAACCACAAATCCACTTAAAAATGTTAAGAATTAATAAACTTTGGAAAATCATAGTTATAACCCAATGATGAGGTAAATGTAATGATGTGGAGGTGGAATGTAGGTGACATGAAGGTAATATGGAAGTAATGTGAAGGTATTGGTGAATAATAGGGACTATTTTGAGGCCCAACAGAGAGCAACAAGCTTTGGCACACATCCCAAGGAGACATTTCTGCAGTGCGTACAGCAGCATTTATTTGCAACATTTTCCAAGGCAGAATCTGTACAGTAGCTTTTGGCACGATTTTCGAGGAAGGTTCAGCACATAAATCAAGGAAGAACAATAGACTAAAGGCATGAATTTCAAGGATGCTGGGCACGTTTTCTGAGGCAGAAGGGCACAGATTTCGAGGAAGTACAGTTGTACTTTTCCGTGCAGTCTATACGATCGTACAGCTAAGTTCTAGGCATGATTTTCAAGGCTGACCATATAACATTTAATGCTATAAATTTCTGTTGTAATTTTTTGCTTGCTGTTGGCACATTTTCCGAGGCGGAGCTCAAGCACGGAAATCGAGATAAGTTGTAAATTGTGGTTGCTGGAATTTTTACTATGTATTTCAGTTTCTTTGTAAAAGCATTTTCAGAAATAAAGAAGGCCTCTCAAACTGGTTTTCCCCAAGAGTTGTAGAGGGTTTTTCCAGGGTCACATTGACAAAAAATAACTGTTATATTTTCTGAGTGTGGCTGTCATATTTTGTTGTGTTTTATTTCTGCATTTTCCAGCAGTTGTGAAATCTCCAAATTTGTGTTTTCAGAAATTTCTGTCATTTCCAGATTTTAGTAATTTTATCATGCTTGGATTTAAAATTATATGCATGGATTGATAAGGAAAAATGATAACCGGAGTGGGGGCTGAAATTTCTTCACGACTTTGTGCGATCTCGGGAAATCAGAAATAGTGAGAAAAATATTTTGTTTTCGGGCGGACTAAATAGAAATCTAACATTTTGTCGTAAGGCTTGTGAATTTTTTTTTTTTTGTGTGTTTTTTTTGCAGGAAAAAGCACGTACCCCTAAGAGCCAAAAAAGACCCCTTCCTCCTTTCCAACAACTACTAAATCTTTTTACTAGCTCACTTGATCTAACGTTACTTTATGAGAATAGAGGTCTTGGGTTCAAATCTTCTCATCAGGTTACTTTTACTAAAAAGTTTTTTGTCAAGTAACTTTTTCTAAAAAGCTTTTTGTCAAATTATTTTTTGAAAAAGGGGATTTTTGTCGAGTTACTTTTTTTGAAAATTGAGTTTTTTGTCAAGTTATTTAAAAAAAAAAAATCACATGTAACTTATGTTTTAAAGTTCCTTTATGTAATAGTGTTTCTTACCCATTATAAAAAATGAGTCACTTACAGTCTAAAGTCACTTTATCTTTTATTTAAGTTACAGTGTACTTGGTCATTAGTTCATAAAGTAACATTGTAAAAGTGACACTCACTTATTTATAAAAGTGGGTCACATAAAGAGTTTTTTTTTTAAGTGAGCTTATTATATTAAGTTTGGAAAGGGGGGCATTTTGTTTTTAAAAAAAATACAACTTCATCATCAACCTTCAACCTATCACGTGACTACTCTTCAACCTATCACGTGACTACTCGGCATCTACTACAACTTTTCTTCAAAAAGGCATAATTTCTTCATCCAGAAGCCGTTTTTTTTAACCGGCCTAATTTTTGAGATCTTTCCATTGGAGCAGTAGTTTCAAACTTTACAGCTATTTTTAAAAATGGAAAGTACATGCCCAGTTATTCTTAACAATACCAATTACTTCCAATGGTTGTCCTACATGGTAGACTTACTTAGAAGTAAAGGGCTTTATAGAATAGCCTCAGGACTAGAATCTAAACCTACCGATGAAGATAAACATGCTCAATGAGAAAATAAACAACATCAAGCACGAGAGTTGATAGGAATGTCGATTGCTCAAAATCTTAAATTTCATATCCAAGAAATTGACTCCCCTGATGAAGCTATGAAAAAGATAGATACTGTTTTTGGCATTCAAAATGAAATCAGAGCCCATCAGCTTGAAAATGAGTTGCTTACTTTGGACCCCAATAATTTCTCCTCTATTGAAGATTTTTTGTCCAAATTCAAGACCCTTAGATTTCTCTAAGAAGGTTGTAAGGTCAAAAAGGAAGATGGTAGTCTTATCTATTCCATTCTTGCTAAGCTAGGCCCTGCATACTTTGTATTTGTTTCCACCTTCCATTCCACTAGAGAAGCCCTGATTTCTCAAGGAACACCCTACAAGTCCCCCTCTTTTGATGCCTTTTGCGATTCTTTGAAAAGAGAACAAGAAAAACTTGTACACTTTGGTCTTATTAATACTGGAAACTCTTCTAAGAAAGCCTTAGTAGCCCAGCAGCAACCAAATCCAAAGAATCCTAAGAAGCAGCATCCTAAAAAGAATGGTCCTAAACCAAACAAGGTTCTTAAGCAATCTCAGCTGCAAACTGAAAAAGCAACTCAACAAACTAATAAGTAAAATAAAAACAAAGGGAAGAAGACAGATAGGCATTGCAACTTTTGCAATCGTGATGGCCACGTAGAGTCAAAATGTTTTAAGAAGATGGAAGCCTTGGAAGCAGCAATGAAGAAGCACAACATCCATTTGGAGAACTCTTCGACTTCATCTTCGGGAATAACACTTTCTTACAATCCAAAGAAGGTATTACCCTTTCTTGGTCCAAGTATGCCTGTGATCTTCTACGCCACTTTCACATGGAAGACTATAATCCAGCCCCTTCTCCCTTTCAGTCTGGAGTCAAGCTTTCAGTCACTTGTACTTCCCCTAAAATTGATGCTACCTTAGACCGTCAATTTATTGGTAAACTTTTGTATCTAACCCATACTCGTCTTGACCTTTCCTTTGTCGTTGGTGTTGTTGCTCGGTTTATGCACAAACCTCATGAAAGTCACTAGAAAGAAGCTAAAAGAATACTTTGATATATTCAAGGTACACTTCAGTTCGGGATTCATTACAGTGCAGGAGCATCTCCATTGTTGATTGGTTTCATTGATTCTGATTGGGCTGGTGACCTTGATGATTGAAATTCTACTGCAGGTTATGTATTCACTCTTGGTTCAGGACCTATTACATGGTCTTGTAAAAAACAAAGTGCCATCTCTCTTTCTTCGACAAAAGTAGAGTATCGTGGTGCTGTTGAAGCCAACAAGGAAACCCTGTGGCTTCGTCAGATCCTGTCTGAATTTGGTCTTTATCAACAACATCCAACTACATTTTGGTGTGATAATCAGAGTGCCATTCAGCTATGCAAAGATTCAGTTCAGCATCAGCGCATGAAACACATTGAGCTACACATACACTTCATCAGAAAGCTCATTCATGATCGTATTCTTGAAGTGCACTATTTTTCAACCAATGATCAAGTTGTTGATATCTTTACAAGGGCTCTCACAGAAGCGAAGTTTACCAAACTTCGATCTATGCTTGGAGTTCGGGAAAGTTATCATTAAGGGGGGATAGGCTCTAATGCCTCCTTCCTTCTCCTATTGTGTCACCTTTGTAAATCCTTCAATCCTATCCCAAGTTGTTCTTAAGGGGGGATGTTAGGATATTCCGACACATAGGAAATAGTTAAGTATAACTTGGTCTAGCATAGAGTTAGGTAAAGTGTGTTTCTTTAGTATGTACTTTTGTAACTTATAATCCGACGATCACGATAGGTAGTGATCTGACGGTTCATTCTCTCCTCAGTATTACCGACACTTATCTATGGCTTAACACCCAATTGGTCCATGATCTCTATTTAAAGAGCATGGAGGGTCATTTGTCCGGTGACTGTTTATGAGAGAAGCTTATGTAAATTTTCTTTCTTTATATTAATAAATTGCCTGAAGTGGCCGCGTTGGCTCAGGCCATGGACTGTTTCCCTCTTCGAGGGTTTTAACCACGTCAAATACCGGTGTACTGATTTGTGATCTGTTTGTGAGCGGTGACCTTTGGTGTTTGAGATAAGGAACTTACCCTGTAAATTCCAACACACACTTGTACTCTTTCAGACAAATTAATAAGATGGCTCAGCGCTGATTTTTGTCTCCATATACTGTGTTTAATGGTGTTTTTATTTTTGTTGTAGTTTCTTGTCTATTTAGCCTTTTATTACTATTTAATCCCAATTTGGGATATTACACGCATCAACATTTCCTTTACAGAACCTTGGGATTGGAAGATGGCATTAAGTATCTGGGGTACAGATTAAAGCCCAGCAATTATCGCATTACTGACTGGACTTGGCTTATTGCAAAGATTGAAGCAAGGATAAACATTTGGCAACAGTGTTAGCTCTCTAGGGCAGGTAGACTGGTTCTCATCAAATCAGTCCTAGAAGCCATTCCTGTTTTCTGGATGGCACTTGCTTGGATTCCAA